>LQNS02000228.1:5640047-5680399 GCA_001587735.2 Parhyale hawaiensis
CAAACAAACAAACAAACAAACAAACAAACAAACAAACAAACAAACAAACAAACAAACAAACAAACAAACAAACAAACAAACAAACAAACAAACAAACAAACAAATAAACAAACAAACAAACAAACAAACAAACAGCTGGGCGAATTGTTATCAAAAGTTAATCATCTCTTACCGTCAATATGCCTAACAATCCTCGTAAATTTTGTAAATTTTTGAGCAATCGTGGTGACAGACAAATAGACAGACAAACGCAACAAAACATAACCTCCTCGGCGGAGGTAATAATATAATTTTATTTTTTTGTATGGATGCGGTGCTCAACAAGTTAGGGCCGCAGCACCCACTCCATAAGTAAGAATTTTTATTATATATTCTATATCATTAGTTATTATTGTCAGAACCAAAGATAGACTCCTTATCGGACGATCAAGCAGAGAAAGGTCGATAGATCAGATTTGATTCGATATACTATAATCATGGTAATATACTTGGTATCAAACAAGCATCAGATATTCGCTTCATTACAATAAACTAACACAACGAGCCATTAAATAATTTTATTTGAAATTAACAATTGAAAACTAAATATGAAAGAATGGCAACAATAAGAGAATTTTCGTCTGTCCTAAAAGCTGTTTTATGATTTTAGCATCTGGGGCAGTAGAGAATTTTGTTCGAGAACGAGAGGAAGTGCGAGAATTTATACAGACACAGCTCTTAAAAAAATGTCCTACTTAAGTAATGTTTTTTCACGTTAGTCTATGTATAGTGCAGCTCCTGAGAACTGATCTTCGCTAATGAGAGTCGTAAACAATTTTTATAATTAAAAAAATGATACTGAAAACCGTGATGTCATGTATAAGAAACAAAAAAAAATTGAATTAAAAAATATATTTCTGAATATGTCCTGCAAAAACTATGATTTACGAGTAATTTTTTTTCCTGTACATCCTATTCGAAAGTTTAAAAAATGGCACTTTCAAGCTTCTCAGAAGCAAAACAAAGATCCAAGCCCAGCAAAAATCCCCAAAGAGCAAGGAACTCGCTAACGAACATACACTGTCAACTTTTCTACATTATTAATAGTGCAATTTATATGAGCACTGAAGGTTGTTTTATGCGTTTACATGTTTAACTGTACTGGGTTATTTGTCCTATTATAAACCTACGGAAAGAAAAAAAAAAACATTTGTAGTGAGATGGCAGGGTCACCCTGAGATTGGGTGACGCAACCTAGCAGCCTAGCTTCATCGTAAACGAACTCATACTTGAAAATCACATCCTACAAATGACGCCATTTTTATATCTTTTTGTCTCCATTGCCAGTTCGTGCGTCATTTCTACCGTATGTGTATATATTTGACTCTGACCTCATTCCTACCATAAATATGTGACTCTGGGCTCATTTCTACCATAAATAGGCGACTCTAACCTCATTCCTACCATAAATATGTGATTCTGACATTCCTACCATAAATACATTACTCTGACCTCATCCTACGATAAAGATGACTCTGACCTCATTCCTACCATAAATATAGGACTCTGACCTCATTCCTACCATAAATATATGACTCTGACCTCATTTCTGAACTGTTGCCACAGCTGCTGGAAATAGGTGCTGATGTAAGGCAGATACCGCAGCAAAAATCTCCACATGAGGTAGTCGACAATGACTCTGCCAAACAATAGACAACACGGCGCATTAGTAAAGTATTGTTATTCGACCATATAAATAGCCAGTCGCTTTGAAACTGATGACCTCTTTCCGGTCCGTTTTTGATCCAATGCCATGACAGACTTATTAAGTTAGAATCATTATGGTATGCAATCGTTAGGTTTGCTAGTAATAGCCCGTTGATCAATATTAATATTATTACTTATCTGCAGGGGAAAATAAGGCATAAATCGTTGCTACCACACCTAATATAGCACGAGACAACAAATAGAATAGAAAATTATGGAACCATAAACAAAATTGATATTTTAGCTAGCTTGGTGTAATAGTTCAATTGCTTATCTTCTTCAGAAATGAGAGGGGGGGGGAGGGGGCGGCTTGGTGGGCGCGGGTCGTTGAGCCTTCCATCATAATGGCGCCATAGTTGTTGACGATCCGTGGTCGGCTGCAGGCACATTTACTACTCAGGGGAATGCAGGTGGGTTTCCCCAGTTAAGGATGTGGTCATGTTAACTTTACCTTTACTGTACAAGAGATATGCTAATGGTTTATTTCGCGGACTGTGAGAGCGCGGAAATGGTATAGGTATTTGCCGCAAAAATAATGCAATTTAGAGTGAAAATACATAGACATGAAGTCTAAATTTTATTTTCGAAAATACAACAACACGTCGAAGACAGTGAGACCTGCAAGCCTTTCATCTGGACTGTGAGCCCGATGCTTTTAACGAAAATGTCGATGAAGCATAGGTAATAATTTTACGAAAGTAATAATACATGCTTAGAGGGCAAAAATCGTTAGTTTTGCATTCTTCAATACAAATCTCTGCATCTACGAGAAACTGGGATGTAAATACCTAGGATAACAGCATTTTAGGGCGAGTTCACACGACATTCATGTCAACGCGTTCGCTCATTCAGTTATCCGAATGTTTTGCAGAGTCGCTGTCAGCATAATTTTGTGTACGCCACAAAAAGTTATTAGAATATTTACCATCAAATCAGTTTCCTCTCCAAGTGTCACGAGGCAAGTTACGAATACATCTCATATTTGGATTGGAATAAAACTTAAAACAAGGTGCACCTTTCTGCTATTTCTAGAACACAGTAACACATGCGGATAAGTGGATAAGCCAACGCGTTCATATGAATGACGAGTGAACTCACCCTAAGGAGACACATACTCGCTGGGGCTAAATCACTGCACTCCGGCAAGTTAGCTCCAAGTTTGCTGTGAAATTATCGAGACAAGGGAATTGGTTACCTGATACCTGGCCAACGAACTGATCACCTGGCCAACGAACTGATCACCTGGCCAACGAACTGATCACCTGGCCAATGAACTGATCACCTGGCCAACGAACTGATCACCTGGCAAACGTACTGATCGCCTGGCCAACGAACTGATCACCTGGCCAACGAACTGATCACCTGGCCAACGAACTGATCACCTGGCCAACGAACTGATCACCTGGCAAACGAACTGATCACCTGGCAAACGAACTGATCACCTGGCCAACGAACTGATCACCTGGCCAACGAACCGATCACCTGGCAAACGAACTGATCACCTGGCCAACGAACTGATCACCTGGCAAACGAACCGATCACCTGGCAAACNACTGATCACCTGGCCAACGAACTGATCACCTGGCAAACGAACTGATCACCTGGCAAACGAACTGATCACCTGGCAAACGAACTGATCACCTGGCCAACGAACTGATCACCTGGCCAACGAACCGATCACCTGGCAAACGAACTGATAACCTGGCCAACGAACTGATCACCTGGCAAACGAACCGATCACCTGGCAAACGAACCGATCACCTGGCCAACGAACTGATCACTTGGCAAACGAACTGATCACCAGACAAACGAACTGATCACCTGGCAAACGAACTGATCACCTGGCAAACAAACCGTTCACCTGGCCAACGAACTGATCACATGGCAAACAAACCGTTCACCTGGCCAACGAACTGATCACATGGCAAACTGACCTCTTGGGTGTCTGATCCAACAAGGCAGACAGCTCTGCAATGTAGGGGCTGCAGTAGAGGGTGACCGTGAGCCCCTCCACCTCCAGCCCCAGGTCGGGGTAGTGCTTCAGCGTTCGCTTCAGCAGACGTGACCAGGAAATCTGGATGATGGAAAGTTGCGCTGTTCATCATAGGTCTGGGAGCCTTTATATTGTGGTAGGAATTTTAACGGCAGAGTATTGGCGGCTCGAAAGTGCAGCGCAAAGAAAAAGTTTTATTTGCATGTTCTAGAAGAGACGAAGATTTTGTTCAGAACACTGAGTTAATAATCGATTTGCAATAGGCTAATACTTATGTATTTTCACATATTTAATTGTCGATACGACCCCGAAGAAAAGCATTAGTAATATGTCAGAGGCTATTTCCTGTATATGAGACTTGCAGTTTAATCATACTTCTCTTTCACACATGAAGCTCTAATTTAAACAGTACATTTCCTACAATGGATTATATAATTAATACAACAAAACCAGGAGTTAGACTCAAGAAGACAAAAAGCCAAAGGTTGGTAATAATATCGTCGAGCCTTAAATAGACAAAGGTAGATGTAGCTACCATAGACTAAACTTTGGGAAAAATCGAATACATAAACGAGAGAACGTAGATAAAGATAAATGTGAAATTACTATTATACCGGTATTGAGTAGTTTAAGCCTCGTTGGCTAGAAAAGACGATACAATAGAGGAAAAAAGGACACATAATATGTCGATAAAATGTGGGACCCATGAACGAAGGTGTTTCCACACAGGATCAACAGGCATAGGAACGGAAATTCGGGAAAGAAGAGGAAGCGCAGATGAAAGTAAATATCAGCAAGAGTATGAATTCGGAAAGAAGCAAAGTGGGCACGAAAAGACAGACGTCCCGAAGGCCTAGCTAATGGCTAAGGTAACCTACAGGGCCCCCCCCCCCCACGGGGTCGCTGCTTCCAATAACGTAGGATTGGCAGACCTAACTAACCTAACCCTATGGGCCATGGTCTATGGCCCATTCTTTGCCTCCTGAGGGGAAGAAGTTATAGAATAAAGACCTTGTGTAAAGCATACAATTTAAAAATAACGCAAAGGTTAAGAAAGTAGCTACATAGCAACTTTACAACCAGAGAAAAAGTGTAAAATATATGCATACCATAAAATGGTATTATCCTAAATTAGGCCCAAACCAAAAGATGCGTAGTAATATTTTTGGTAGATAGTTACAGCTATTAGAAATACGAATAGAAATCTTGAGGGAGAAGTGTAATGTTAAGCATAACAATACAGCGCTATTTTCTTAAAACAAGCAAAGTCCTCCAGAAGTTTTGCCCAGTATTTTCGGGTGTAAACTATAGATCTAAAGGCATGTTTGACAGGGCGCTGAAACTAACCTTCGAGGCCTTGATTTTTTCGAAACTCCAGACACAAGCTTTGGCTTCGTAACTCTGAATCGTTGAACGTGGTAAAAGCAACCAGATGACGCTAACCCGGCTGAAAATTGCATTTTGCGGAGCACGGCTCATTTTCAGAAATTCTCAAAGCCAACTGATTAAGGGTCAATTACAGCAATTTAAATGAACGGGTCGAAGCCGCAGTATCTGCCTTAAGTTTTGGGCAATTCAAGCGTCGAAGGCTGAATTGCGGGGCCACGGTTTTCAAGCGAGGAGAACAAACCTGAGGAAAATTCAGTTCCAGTTCAGCGACGGTCATCCTCGGGTTGTACTGATCCTCCGCCTCCTGCTCATCCATTTCTGTCAGATTACCAGGGGCGGCCTCGCACGCCTTCACCACGCTCATCTGTCCCGTCCAGCTCATTATTTTACCACAAACACAATATACGAATTTTCGTTGACATCAAGCAAATATTTCCGTAGGAGTAGTCTTCACTGAAACTGCACCAAGAGATCCAATTCAACAACAAAAAATTATTCTTCAGAACATTAGGTAGCTACCACCTGTAATGCAGGTGCGGCAAAGATATACCAAATGTATTTTCAGTTGGGACAGTTCCATTGATAAAAGATTAGGTGGCTGGCGTTGGTTGCACAACTTTGGATTTCTTTTCAAGCATTTTTCTCTATCCTGATGCTATAAAGCGCCCTCATCTTCAATTCTTCTCTCTTAGGATTGAGTTTGAGGTCGTCTCAAGATAATCAGGTGGAGATTAACGCGTGGAACGAAACCCGAAATAGCGATACCAAAAATTTTGGCCGAAGCTTTGGTTAAGCTAATGCTGATACAACTGACTTCATCCGATGGAACCGTTGCAGTCGATGCCGCCCGAAAAAGGCACTGAAGGATTTTCAGGCAATACTTGAAGCTCTGTGAAAGGCACGAGCCGATTACTGCTGCTCGTACGGTGAAAGCAATGTTGAATCACACACTAAACCACGGGTGGGCGAACTTTTTTGCTCAGGGGCCACTCGGACTTTTAAAAATAGACAGACGGGCCGGGGGGCCAGCGCCCGATGCATACTCAACAAAGATAACAAATGACGTATTTGCTGCAGATACGTAACTTTTGAATAAGTCTTATAATATGAACTGAAAATGAGTTAATACATATGACGTCGCAGAACCATCTGCGGGCTGGATTAAGATGACTAACGGTCCAGGTGTGCCCCGTGGGCCGTAGTTCGCCCACCCCTGGTATAGACAATAAATGCTGACAACATCGGTGAAATCGGAAACAACTGTAGATTTTGGAAAATCAGCATTAGCATAGAGTAGTAGAGTCGCATGCTTGCAGCTCTACTACTGAGGTTACCCTGCCTTAAACAAAAATGAAAATCATAGTCTGCAGATCCTCCTCATGATAGCGCAATACAAAGATATTACTATTATGGTTACAGCGCCGTGGTTATCTAGTTCCCAAATGCAAACGGAAATACGCAATCCAAGGCAAAACAATTCACCAACAGAAGAAGTAATATTCTCATTTCCTAAATAAACTATAGGTAACTTGTTACTAATACATGAATTCGCCGAACTGATTTGGAATTTATACTAAGTATGGCATGGACAATACATGATGGTAATATTGGTGAAATTGGAAAGAATTGTCGTCTTTGGAGAAATCGCTACGGGGGTACCTTGAAGGTATTTTTTTTAATCCTGAAATATTAAAGTCAGCAGAACTTCATATTTGCGTAGGAGAAAGGTGTTAGTATTAGGATAATGGTAAGCTACCACTTTTTACTAAAATATGAATTCACAAAACTGGCACTGAATTTATACAAAGTATGGTATGACTATGGACTGTAAATGTTGTTAATATCGATGAAATCGGGAACAACTGAAGATTTTTGAAAAATCACAGATACTTTGCACTTAAAAAAAGAAAAAAATCTTGAATAATCAAAAAAAAAAGTCAGCAGATCCTCCTCTTATTTACACAGAAGAACCAACCCTGACACTAATACGTATTAGTGTCAGGGTTATTGCACTGTGGAAACCCAGTTCCGAAATGAATAGGGAAACGCAAAATTGTTTTGACGGCTTTTAGTGTATGAAAGACCCGCAATTTACACCTTTGCATCAATAGAGCTTGCAACTGCTTGTTTTTCATAATTATGACCCGATTTATGTGATTCAAACGCCAATTTCTTACATTTTGCATGTTCTTGTGGCATGCAAAGTTCGAATTAGTTACCTGCTTCTGTATTTATGTAACGTCGCGAATAGTCTCGTAAATGCTGAAATTTCCACACGATTTTTGTCTGCGCTACCATTTGCGCACTAATGACTCAATTCATTTCATCGAAGCGCTAATTTTTTTCTGTGTGAAAATTCGCGTGGCATGCAAAGTTTCACATATATCTCTCGTTTTGTACGTGAGGATCATTTTGCACCGAGCGTGGTAAATGAAGTCCCTTTCCGATCCGATTATTTTTTTTTTACCGCTGCCATCTGCCTTCTATTCTTTTACTCTATTCCACTCGCCGAAACGAAGGTTATAGACTATAAATACTGGTAATACCGGTGACATCGGATACAGCAGCCTATTTTGGGGAAATTGCTATTGAAGTACCTTGCAGTTTATTTAAAAAAAATCTTAAAAAATCACTTGCAGATTTTCCTCATATTTGCGCATCAGAAAGGTGTTACTATTAGGATGATTCCGCGGTTATATTCCTGTTTCCAAATGCAAAAGGAAATGCGCAATCCATGAGAAAAGAATTCGCCACCTGAAGACGCAAAATTTTCATGTTTTTCATTAGTCATGACGTTTATTAAAACATGAACTAACGAAACCAGTTCTGAATTTATACTAAATATGCTGTAGACCAGCCCGGGTACCCAAACTTAATGACATAAAATGGCCACACAGACTTTAAAAAATTGACAGACGGGCCTTCCGAGGGCCGGATTAAAAAGACAAGCGGGCCGGATGCGGCCCGCGGGCCGTAGTTTGCCCATCTCTGCACTAACGAGTTAGCTCTTCAAATCCCTTATGTGATGAACAGGAACTGGGAATTTGTTTAAGGATTTTATTGGGGTATGTGAACTGGAACGGTAGGACATGTCTCGTGCACCCAAGTTTATGGTATTAGAGCATGCATCATCCAAACATAATCGACTGCATGCATTATCAGTGTAGAAAATTGATAGTCTTTATATTAATTAAGGTGTTGTCAATATTATTTTAACATTAGTTCAAAAAGGTTTAGGTGCAATGTTCGAGTATTATCGATGTTCTGACATTTATTTAAGAATAGTCGATCGTGCATCAGTTTCAGCATTATCATTGTTATACGTTCAAACATTGCCGATTTCGTGATACTAGCTCAAGCATTGGCGACTTTATGATATTATTCGCAAGTAAAATGATGATCATTAGCCTTCAATAATGATGGCCACCGCGCCCTCCACTTCTGCAGCGAACTTCCCAAGCTCTGACTTTGCCGAACTAGACGCGCAGTCGCAACTTCCTCCGGACAAAAGAATTCCAGAGCAAAATCAGGAAACAAAAATCATACGAACTACGGAAGCAAGTGAGCGCGATCTCAACGTCTATATCTCGGAATATTGAGTCGAACTTGCTGTTAGTGAAGGATTTTACGCAACTAATTCCCTTAGTTTTTGCGATAATTTTATTTGTAAAGTAAGTTATGATATTCACTGAACCCTATTTATAACAGGCGGTGCCAGAATGTTTTCCCTCATAAGAATACAATAGACAAGGAACCTTGTAGTAAAATCACACAGCTTGGAATAGATGCAAATTTGAACCCAACATACTGCACGCGACAAATTACATTCGCAAATACCTTCTTAAAAATATTACGGGAATGTTAATCTACACTTACATGATAATGCCTCGTGGAGAACAGTTGTCGAGTGGTCGAGTGCATATATGTATACAAACTAGAGGTGGACTGTATATCTGTTTTTTTTTCTTTTTTTAACGTTAGCGAATGCGAATATTTTGTTTAGATATTCGCGGGCACGAATGCGAATGTTTACTCAGAGTTTCATTTCTCAAGCAATATAGCATTTTATTTGACTTCTAGAGTCTGGACTCTGGAATCGACTATTCGAAATTCGAGTCCATTGTAAGAGTTTATCCATAAAAAATTGAATAGCAAATTAAAACCCATTGAATTTTTTTTTGTTTCCAGGATTTGGGACAAGGATACACTCTTACATGCATCCCACCAACCTCTTTCCCCAACCACCGCCCTTTGAAAGAGAATTATACACTAGTAGGTTGACTAGATTCACTAGATTGCATGCTAGCCATTATTGCTGTTGCTGGTGCAAAAAAAAAGTAAAAAAAAAAAGTTTGAGGTCCAGGTGCTCATTTCAAAGCTAGCGTCAGACCCATGCTCACGAAAGAGCAACTGCACCAGATAGCGGCACAAATTAACCGTTATATGCTTGAAGATTACCGCAGGGGGAGTTTGTCCTCCAGCTTTCACGACTGATCTGAAATCGTATCAAATAATCTGAGCACCAATAGCGGGAGAAAACGTGATATAAAACGGGTATATCAACACAAGAAATCTTGGAGGTACTGAAACTACAAACACCGCCCAACTTTACTGTACAACTTTCCAGGAACTGGTAAAAGTTTGTAAGAGGCAAGACAAAGCAGAAAACTCGCTGTCGCCGACTATGGACCGGTAACCCTCGATCGATGTAGGCCTCCTCGATTTATCAGTTTTATTATTCAAGTTCAAAGTTTTTACTTCCAGGAACATAATCGTAAGTTTGGAAGTAAAATGCAAATAATAAAACTGCGTAAAAAGAAGAGGAGGTTATAGTGAGGGCTAAATGAACTGCTGTCGATTGCGAGCTATATGAGCGATTATATGAACTTTCCACGTAAATAATGTGAAAGCAAATGAAAATATCTACAATTTGAAAATTTACGAAATTTTTTAAAATTTCTAAAATACGACACCAGCAGTATCTTCGTATCTCAATTTTTTTTTACTTCCAAGCACTGTCCGAACTTCTGCTCTATGTCACCTTTATCATACTAAAGCATGATTATGTAAAGAAACCTGGTTTCAAGCACTATTAATACATGTGCGTGCGTTTTGTGGCATGTTTTCGATTCATTTGCTAATTCTGAGTTCGATAAGTTAATTCGATTGGTCGTAACATTTGCGGAACATCAATTTTAAATATTTTGTTCACCACTCAACGATCGAGCATTGGGTGTGTTGCTTGCAAACCGATTACGCCTGACATGTGATCTATTGAGGTGACTTGGACGTCGCTCATTGCAGTTTCGGTAAACTTAGTCTCCTAGCCAATGAGCACGTAATTATACGTAACTCCTACAGAGGCGGGTTCACATGATGGTTAAATGAATGAGTTTCTTCGTCTCTGCGTCCGAATGAGTTGCTGTGTCCGATTAAAGAGTGCAGAAGAACGAAGTTCTTTGAGTTCAAATTCCTTAAAGATCTAAAAACATATCAGAAAATTGCTGGAGATATTTGCTGAGCTAATTCACTTGACGGCTGACATCAGGTAACTTTTTTGTGACCTCACAGTTGTGTTTACGAATATTCAATAAAACATTAAAATAATTAGCTGACGGTGCTCGGTCATTTGGCCATCATGTGAAGACGTTAGACCCTTTCACCATGTTCTATCAGTAAGTGGCCAGAATACTTTGTTGTGTCGCTTAAACAACCGGAAGAGTGCAATTATCTGAGTTTTTAATTTGCATAAAATCCGAAGAAAAATAAATAAACTTTTTGTGAAACTTGCTTAAGCCAACCGACTTTACGGCCGACATTTTAGAAAATCTGTCGGTAGACACAATAGTTATGTTTACAGGCACTCGAACACGTTGCTGCTGAAAGAACACGTTGAAAACTAAAGAGTGACTTGGGTCCTAAAGACAAGTTCCGTAAGATGATTGGGCAAACTCACGTTAGCAAACTTGGTCTCGAAGGCGATGAGATCGTCTATATGCGTCTCGTTAGGTCTCGTGTCGCCAGGCAGCAGCGCCACGAGGGTCTCGGTCAGCAGGGCTCTGTAGGTGCTCATGTAGTTGACGTACTCTTCGTTACTTGTGTTGAGGTAATAGCCGCGGGACAGTGCCGGCGACCCTTTGTAGAACTGACGAAGCAAAAAAATGGAGGGTGTTTATCGCAGAGATTTACGTAGAGAATGGGTTGCTATATTAAGATTTAAGAGACAGAAGGGTTTCTAAATGAATTCGGGAGTCTACGATAGTATGACGGAGAGAAATAACAAAAATATGTTTTATAAATCACATGAAATCATATATATATTGATAATGAATAATTAATACGGTAATATAAATAATAAGCTGGAATAATTAATGTATAGGTACGTTAGCCAGGGAACATGTAGAAGTATATGCTTCACATTTAACAACTATAAAACATATGTTGCACACATCATCAGTGCATATTAGCTGAAATTACGCTATTTATCTATACGGCAAGTATAAGCATGGATAAGAAATACGTGTAATATGTATAAGATGCAGTGGCATAAGAAGCTCCTTTCCTAGAGACTGATGAAGGTGTTTCACTTCGATCAGTAAATCGATACATCTCACAAGCAGGTACATGATGAGGGGCATACTTTGGGTAGTGAAAACAAGGGTTGCTGAGTCGGATGGGCTAAGCCCGATTGCTACTTCTGGCACCGTCTGTTTCCGACTCCGACTTCTTTAATCCCAAAAATTACCCGACTCCTATAGATTCCGACTTCTTCACAAAACTGGCTTCTTTTTGCTAACTTCAGCTCCTAGGTTGAGCCAATTTACTTTATTGCTCCGATTTCTGGCCACCAAATATGTCCGACTCCTCCTGACTCTAACTTCGACTTTGCAACTCTGATGCCGACGACGAAAAAGTACAAAGAAAGAACTTTCTTTAATTCTAATACAGCTCAACCAGATTTACTAAGCTCATTTTCCAGCACCTCCCCATCGTTGGGCTGCTTGGGGGTCACTTCAGTTTTTACTTTGTTTTGCCTCTGCTCATTGGTTCTGTTCTTTTCTCGATTAGACTTCCATTCGGGCATTAGATGAAGGGTAATCCAAAATAGAGCATTGATCAACCCCCGGACAGCTTCAATCATACTGAGAAGCATAAAATAAACCATTAACTGTGGACTTGAGTACCTGTACATTCACACGAGGGGGTATGGGTACCAACAGCGAAGACTCACCTGTAAGGAATACACGGAAGAATTCTTCTCATCCGGAGTTATGTAGGAGTCGAAGAACGTGTAGACTTGGTAGATAATTAGATGACCCAAAAGATCCTCTAAATCGTACATATCCTCGGTCCATCTGTCGTCCAAGATCGGCCAAAAGCCTAATTTTTCTTCGGTGAGTAATTCGAAAATGGGCGAGTCAGCCATGTCTTGTTGGTGAACAGTGAAGCCTGCACGGTGTGACGTAATGATAATGTGTTATTATATTAAATGCGATAATAAAACTTCTTGGCATATTCAGATGAAATTCCTTTAGTGGTTCAATAATCCTGAAGTAAATTTGCTCTTCCACAACCAAAGAGCTTGTTTTGAATTCTTTAAAATAACATCACATACTTCATTGCGTTATAAGGTCAACGCAAACAAAAATTAATAAAACTTATAAAAATAGTAAATTTTATCAATAACTAGAGCACTCTGAGACGCATACCTCCGCCAAGCGAGGCAACGGTAGCAAAAAATTCAGATTGGCTCTGAAACTATAACTTTCTGCGTATAAACTCAAAAATCTAATAATTTGTGCATTTTGATGGTAATAACAGTTTGTGCAATTTTCGTGAAGATCCGTTCTTAACTTTTTGAGTTATACTGCTAACAAACGTTAAGACAAACATGAGTGAAACATACAACCGAAGAAACCGATCTGCTCCAAAATTTGATCAGTTATGTCTTTTAACATTACTAACTACCCCTCGAAAATTCATAAAGATTAATTCATTGTTTTTTAAGTTATTGTGCTAACAAGAATAAAATTAAAATCAGTGACAAACGTACGAACGAACAGATCATTACAGAAATTTGGTCATCTTTTTTGTTACATACCTAAGAACTTATGTTAATTTCATAAAAATTCATCCATAACTTTTTGAGTTATGGCGTTGAAAAATTAAGGCAGACAAACAAACAAGCGGATGGACATACCAAAAGTTAATCACCTGTTTTTTTTAACATACTTAACAATCCCTGTAAATTTCGTCCAAATCGGTTCATAACTTTTTGAGTTATCTTGTTGACAGACAGAGAAACAAACACGACGAAAACATAACCTCCTTGGCGGAGCTAATTATTGAAACGAAAAGTAGTCATTGCCATGCACGACCTAAAATAATTTTAAAGCCTTCAAATTATTGTAGATTATGAAAGCGACAAGTAGTAAATCAAGAGAAGTGGGGAATATGCAACGAAGAATACAGTACATGGGAACAAATCGGGTGAAAAAAAGTAGATTGTCCATCGAAGTAGGAAAATTAAAGATGGTCACGGAGAACGTAACGGGTTTTGTGAGGCAGAATAAAGTTTCCGTTAACCAATTAAGCCAGTAATCAAAACTTGTCTAACTTACGGCTATTCTCACTAAGTGAAGATTCCCCAGTTTAGGTTTCAGCAAGAGCTTAGTACAGAAATTTACAGGGGAAAATTATGTACATGGGTTGGGTATACAAGTATATTTTTTCGTCCTGTGGGTTGCAAGTTAGTTTTTTTTCTTGCGTATCCAGTTATTTCATTTGCGTGTACATGCGTCAAACGGGATTTGGTGATTAAAATCAAGGCCTTTTTGTTCTTGCAAAAAAATCTAGTTCTCTCCCATACCATTTGCATCAACGATAGTGAAAATACTACTGCAATAGGAATTTTCCAATAAAGCGAACGGTACGTCACAGACGGTCGAACTTTAGGCGTTCTATGTATCACAGATACTGTCCAAAGTTTTACTCTAGAGCAGAACTTGGGCCCAATTGTCGCGAGACTTTTAGTGGAGCAGCTCAGACCTGATGTTACTGCTGGGCCAAGTTTTGGAAAGCAAGCAGCAGCTGCGAGATGTTGAAAGTTCGCTGAGTTGGATAGAATAAAATAAAGAAGTATCAGGCGTACTACGTGCCACGGACAATGAATGTGCTCTCGCAAGTTGATCAAGACGGCTTCTAAAGCAGGGACAGTATATATGTATTTACCTTATCCATTTCTTTATTAGCACAATTGCATTAAATAGTGAGGAGTTATAAGATTTCAACATGAAAATAATAAAATGTTTGAAGTACCATAACTAGATATGCAATAATATTAATGCGCTCTAAGATTATTTATTTTTTATTTTTGTTCTGTAAGTTACTTTTTCTGAAAATATAACTTCGGTGCACCTTCACCAACTCCCTAATAAACAGAAACTTTTTATGCATCTTCATATGACAACAAACTACAGTGCCTCGACTTCTCACTTCTAACAGCTATAAGTTATAGGTATGAGAAAGACTGGAATGGCGTTACACTTAAAAAAGAAAGAAAGAAAGAAAAAAAAAAACTCCAACACTTTCGTTCTTATATCCGAATAACCCTATTAACCATAAATGCGTACAGTTGGCCCTGAAGGGTTACAGCAAGAACTTTTTGCTCAATTGACCACTATTTGAAATGAGTTAACATCTTCAATATCTAGATTTAATAACCCAAGCTTTTGTTTTGTGTACGTTAAAAAATAAATACGGTATACGTATACTAAAATGAAAGCTTGGGCTGTAAAATTTTGATCTTGAAGGTGTCAATTTATTTGGAAAATAACGTTGGTCTAAGAAAAGGAATACTCCATCATGAAAACGGCGAGTCTGATTCCTTGCCGTCGCAGACCGTCGGCCAACAAAGGATGCCGCTGCTCTGACGAGTGGCAGAGCTAGAGCACGCGACGGCATAATGCGGTACGTTGTATTTTTGACGGCGTCGACGCGAACTTCCGCTGAGCTTCGTTTCATGAAACTCCAGAAGCAGTAGATTTTGAAATATAATTTTGGCAGAAAGCAGTGTTGTTTGCAGATGCAAACACTTTCTTTCTTCTGAATAACAAAAGGGCAGCAAAAATGTTTCAAATATCTTACAATTTGTCAGTAAAACACGCACCAGCCGTGACGCACAGCTTTTAACTTTGGTAAATATTCTATGTACTAACAGTGGCGGAAGTACGAGTACGTTACGTGCCACACTATAAAAAATAACGTTAACATGACAGGTCGGCAAAACTGTATTTTTAATGGTAAGAACGGTGCAGATTTTCATTGTTTTCTGTCCAAATCTAATTTCAAAACCACTTAGTTTAGGCGCTTAATAAAGCGAACCTGGCTTAAAATATCTTTGGTTTGTGAAAGAAGGGAATACTGGCTGGTGAACTCGTTAGTTAAACGAACTTATGTCTTCAGATAATCGTCCAAACGTTTTGTTGAGCCCTGGCAAACAGAGCTTTGAGATTACAAAAAAATGTTCTAAAACTGTTAGCCAAGTCAAGTCAAGTTCAGTTTGCTCAGCAAATGTCGTTAGTTATATTTCGGACATCTTTCCAAATTCGGACGGAATTATCACTCCAAATTTTTGAGAATGTTATTTAATTAGTAACAGTAACACATTCGAACGTGAAGATGACAAAACTTGTTCTTTTGACTGGCGTGTGTAGAGAATCTGAAGACACTTGATAGTTTATACAAATGGGAGCCTTATTAATGGTTTAATGCTGATTATATCGATTCTCCTATTGTATATTTTATTAGAGTGTCTGTAAAACCTAAATAAACAGAATCCTGCGTATTGCCGTAACGAATTATCACACTCATCAGTGATCACTAACATTGCTGTTAAAAATGTTGGTATACCTGATACACGAAGACTCCTTAACTGCAATCAATTCCGGTTGAGAATCTATGGTTATGCTACATATCGTTCACACGCACAGTCAAGTGTGAAACCCAACTAGCCTATCAAAAACATTTTCACTGAACGACTGATAGGCTTAAACAGAACAAAAGCCACTACTGTGAACCCTCTTTTAAACTCCACTATTCCAACAGCAGTCTGCTATATATGCGATATAGACTAATATTCTTGGATTAAGTTCTCTCGGATCAATTATTATTATTATTGTTACTAAAACTTCACGCTTTAGCTCCCACGGACAGGTAATACAACCCAAATGAAGCACTTTACAAAAATGAAATCCAGCAAAAAACCATTAACAGCTGACTTTAACGCCTGCAGGCCAATACGACCGAAAGCCGATGCCGGCAATAAATTCCAAACCTCAACCGACCAGGGAACGAAGCACCGACCGAACTGATTAGTTCTACATCCAACATCCAACGTGTCTCTCTCCTAAAGACCTTGAGGGCAGGGAGAGAAGAATACAAACAATGCCTCTACAGTAATTGTTGCATACCTTATAAACCATACATAGCCCGGCTACCCTTCTCCTGTGGGACAGTTTCACCAGATCACTATCAGCGCACAGCCTGCTGGCCGAACTAACAAGTTGGTCCAACAGACGCAAGTGGGTTTCAGCAGCTGAAGCCCAGACCGGTGAGCAATACTCCAACACAGGCAGCAAAAAAGTATAAAAACATCTGCGAACAACCTCACTGTCACCAAACACAAATTCGCCTTACGCAGGAGCCCAATCTTAGTGGAAGCACGTGACACCAACCTCCTAATATGCGGCTCAAAAGTAAGTTTTTCATCAAAGACAACACCAAGAATCTCCAAGGAGCTAGACTCCTGAAGCAAAGTGTCATCAATCTATAGTTGGGGATGCTGCGGTACAAGTGTCCGAGACCGACTGATAATCATCGACTTGGTCTTACTGGCATTCAGCTTCATTCTCCAGGCCGAGCACCTTACAATTTCAATACTCGACAATAGGCTCGCGGGCTGAGGCCAGGAACTTTTGTACACTCCATCTCCCAAAACGGGGAGTCTGAAATTCCCCAAACCCAACCGCAGTCCATTATATGAGGCACACAGTAATGTTCTATCGTCCAAATTTTCCTCGGATCACATGAACAGCCGAAAGCCCCGCGCCAGAAGCAACTTTAGCCACAACAGAGACTGTCTGAGTGTCATGGCTGCGACCAAATGTCATTGACTCTCAAAAGTTGGCTCGCCGGAGTTTCTGCTGCATCACAACAGCTGCCAAAAGCCTCAGACTGTCACACTTGTTGCGTTTTATCGATGTTCTCCACAAGCCAGCTGGGTTAGAACGATCGCCTCCAGAAACTGGAAGGCAGAGATCCGGAGAAACTTTGGATTGGGGTAGCCACTTTTAACCGGGAAATAAGTCAGGAATTTCGCGCTTTTAACCAGTGTACTTTCTGCGTCAGAGAAGCTCACACTTTTTGTGTTTTATTCATCGTCGTCGCAAGTAAATAACGCGCGAAGGATCACTTCTGAAAGCTAAAAGACAGAAACTGTGAGAATTTGAGGATTGCGGCATTTTGAAGAAAGAATATAAGCCATCAACTTGAAGAAGTCGGTGCTTTAATCAGCGTATTTTCCGTATCACCGACAGTCACACTTGTTGCGTGTTACTGACGTCGTTTCCGCAAGACAGCAGCATGATAATAATCATCTATGGTTACCGGAAACCTAAAATCAGGAGTAATGTTTTCGGTACCATGAAACAGTTCACTTTCAGAGGGTAACTGGAGTTTGGGGATCACATTAACAGGGGAGGAGGAGGCCTTTGTGAAGTAGTTTGTGAGGGAGCTATTTCAAGCTGAAGCTTGCGGGACAATATGGAAATTTGCATGAGATGCTTCTCCCGGTCCATGAGAACCTGTGGGCGAAATTGAGTGCATTTACGGGAGTAAAATTTTGGGTAGGTGGCATCACTGCTGGACATAAGGATTTAAGTAGAAATCAATGCTCTTTTAATCCTACAGGAAAACTTATGCATCCATAAATTTTATTTTCTTGCTGCACTGATAAGGCTAAGAATAGTCGCTTAGCCGAGATTAGCATGCAAGCACAATTTGTGTCGAAATGTTATATTTGTCGCTAATTACAACGATGTTGATAGAACTGCACATAATGTTGTCGCCATGCTGTTTTTCTCTAAGCCCAGGTATAAGCACAGCTCTGTATATAATGTTTCTGTTGTACAGCTGTTTATTAAATTGAAAAACATTCATATTTATCACCCACTAGCGAAGTGAAGAGCGGAGATAAGGTGTTCGTTGAAGATTTATCTATATTTGTTTGCTTATCTGAGCACCCAAAAAGAGGGACAATTTAGGAGTTGAGTAATGTTCATAATTTGTTGCAGGATGTCATTTGGGTTGACCTAGATGTAAAAATGATAAACTCTAGAGTAAGCTGGCCATCAAAAATGACAGCGTTAAGTTTTGTGGTCCGTCCACCCAAAAAGAGGCAAAAGGAGTTGGGTTATAATAATATTTTTTTAGGCAGTCAAGTGGGTTGACTGAAATGTGAAACATGCCAAAAATCTAGAGTTAGCTGGCCGTCTAAAATCACGTCGTTGAATTAGCCCCTCCACTGCGAGTGATGGTTTTACGCCACGAGGAGTTCTAGTTCTGCATGCAATGGAAAAAAAAGTCGAGGATATAATGTTTCAATGTGATACTGACTGTTAATATTGTACTTCTGTGCACATGCACAAATATATATGAAAATCATAATGTTGTATGAGTCAATGCCCATGATGGTTACACTACCTATGCAGTATATGTATTGTTGACAGATAAATACAATAATTCACTGCACTGCCTTCTAGAAATAAGTAAGGCTCACCAAAGGAGAAGCTATATTTGTAAAAATATATTAGCATTAACGACGATTCAATTCAGGGGTTTCCATCTGGGAATGCTGGAGGTGCAAGATGACTTTTTACGGGATGCGATATCTTGAATTTTGTGTATCATTCAAGAATTAACTTAGATAGCTTAAGTGTACAAAATTAGTGGTTTTAAACTTAATTTTTTATCATAGTATGAGTCATTCATTTTGTTGGGGTGCGAGAGCACTATTAAGTTTTCTGCGGGTGCCAAGCAAAGAAAAGGTCACACACCATTAATTTAAATAAATAATGTCAACGGTATGATGTTGACTATGGTAAACTTACTTGTGTTCATACAGGAATGATAAAGTCGTCTGGCTTTGCCCAGGGCCTCTGTTTCATTACCAGCCGGGTCGGTGGTGAGCATCTCTGGAGGTCAAAGAAGAGAGCTCATTTATTACAGCTCCTCTGGTTCTTGTGCTCATCGCCTTTATGGGCAATACACTCAGAGGCAAAGCACTTACAGTGTTTGACGAGAGTGGATAATTTCCATTAAATAAAAGAAGTAAAAATTCCAGTTCAGAAAATAATGCAGGTAGATGCATGCCGATCAAGTGAAATGATAGAAAGAATTTTACACATCATTTACATATATTATCAAGTAATTTTTAACTCGATTTGGAATTGACTAACTAATTACACAATGAATTGTGAAATAAATTAGTTTTTGAGCCATTCATAGCTGAAAGACAGCAATTCAGTTATCAACACTTGCACAATGAAGTCGTATTTTGTCCAGTCCTGGACTAGAAGAAGATAGGTAGCTGTTTCATGATCGATTACAGCATCGATTTTCTGTTCTGGAAGACACGACTGCCCAGCTATCAGCTTTATCATAAAGTAGTTTTTGCTCAGGTCTCTAGTAAAAGAAATCATGAGTTTTAGTATCGATTACATAATCAACAGGAGTTTCGTTATTGTCCTCTGCAAGACACATCTGTCCATTCATGAATTACGGCATTGAGTAGCTTTTGAGCCATTCTCCCTTGCAAGACACTACGACTCATTCATCAATTATATCATTAAGGAATTTTCGCGCTATTCTTTACAGAAAGACAACGACCATAATTAATCAAATACATCATCACGCACGCCGAACTCTGGCAGCCAAATTAGCCCAGACAAAAACTCTCGTCAAAAGTCGCCAGGAAAAAGTAGGCCGGGATCACACTGCACGAAGTTCATCACAAGATGTCGGCTGTAGAGACCCCGACGGTTGCTGCCTCGCGAGATAACGAGCAATTAATGAGGCTAAAATGAAAGGGCCTCGAGGGCGCCGAGGCGAGAAATAGAAAATGTTGGGACCTCTGCAGGCCCGTCACCGAGACGAGACGTGCCAGGGACGGGCCAGCTGGGACCGTTACTCCTCAGTTTCCAGAATTGGACAGCTTAGGCCAGTCATTTTCCACGGCCCAAATCGAGATGCAGCTTTTGTTTCTTTAGGGAGACTTTCGGCAGAAAAGAAATGCTAGTTTGGAAAAGGCGGCATGATGGCGGGGGACTCTCTTGCTCTCCATCAAAATCCCGATTTTTTATAGTGCAGTATTGTGATGAAGAGGATATACGGTCGTGTCTTTCAGTAAGAGATGTATTCGAAAAGAAGCAGTAGAATGGTGCGAATCCATAATTAACATAAAAAGTGATGTGAAGCTAGAAAGATAAGAAATTATTCTTGAAGCATAGTTTATCACATTTACTGCAGTTTTGAAAGTAACTACTCAAAGGGGCGAATGATGCTGATGATGTTTAACATTGCAGGAGACACAAACCAGACAATAGCATCAGTACTTTGCTCTCATGATGCAACAATGACGTTCTTAAGCTAAACATTGATGTAATTTGCTCCGTTAATGGTCGAGTCGCCAGCATATCATTTATAAATTAAAAGTGCGATGTCATGATTTTATCGCTTTTAAGATGCACATATAGGCGCATCAGTATACTAATGCTACGCAGTTCACAATACGATCTAGCTGGACATACTGTAGCACCTTTGAAAGTTTAGACTCGTTCTTAATGCTAACGCCCAGAGGAACCATATAGTCACATTTCGAGAATCGCTGTGCCTATGATAGCACAAAAATATTTCTTAGCCTAGGGCTGTGAACTTAAAAATAACTGCTAATTTATCATTAAGCGCTGATTTTAGATTAACACCAGCAACTCTACCAGCACGTCGTCTATTTCCGCATTTTATTTCATTGGCATTAATGTGGGTTCAGCAGTATATGAACCGTCACTAACTAATCCCAATGGGCGTTCAGCAGAAATAGCGCTGACGAACTGCAAAAAAAAAAAAAAAACAAGCAAGTGAATACTTAAAAATGAGACGTGAGAGACCAAAACGGACTTTAAAGTAAAGTTGGAATTACAGAGGATAACTTGTGAAAATTCAATTGAAAGATATTCTGGCCACAAAATGTGCGTTAAGCAGTGTAATCAAAGGTAAATTAAAATTTAATTGGGTCATTTGTGTAATAACTCCTGATGTGGCAAAAAATTTGACAAAAGGAACACGTGCATGAAACAATCTATTTAACTGTAGTATTGAATTCTAAGTGTCCACCAGAGGGCGCATTTTTGTGAAAGAATGCCAGCAATATACAAATAGAAAGTAATAGCCACACAGGGTAGAGAATTTATGGTTTAGTCACATGAGTAGGTCAAGGCCGTAGTTCTGGATTTGCTACGTGTCTTCGTTTGGTTTTACTCTAGTGGCTGGGCTGCAAATGGCCGCAAGCGCCCACCTTTGCTAGAAGCTAACACTCACTTCTGATGATAACCAGGACGTCCTCCTGCATCTGCTGCATGGCAGACCGGTAGTGGGAGTCGTCAGGGACGATGTTGTCCTCCACAAACTGGCCGCATGTGTACTGCCCACCGAGAAAGCATGCCACAATATTTACAAATTTATTTTCTAAAATTCAGGGATTACAATTTTTAAAGCTGGGTTCGATGTGTCACACTTAAAATTATAATCTTGATTCAAATTCTTTCCAAACATGATCGATGTACCTCTGCCCCTGCATTTTCTTTCATCTTCCTACCAATTTTGACTTAGCTTGGGTAGCTGAAAAAATAGCGACAGCCATTACAGTGTAATCTAAAAATGAACCAACGAGAGCAGTGTACGCTCCTCAAAGGCTAAAAAGTGTCAAGGCAAATCCACATCAAGATCTCGCAGACCGAACGCCCTATGAGTTGGAAGCTGTATTCGGATTAAGTCTTGAAGACTAGAGTCAGATGAGACAGAAGTCCACGAGTCGCGTCGAATTAATAAAATGTTCGAGCACGTGCCCAGAGAAAGTTTCTTAAAGAATGCTTCAATAAACTATGTGCAATGTGGTTATTATTATTATTACTGCTGTTATAATCCTAGTTTAACTACCGCTAGCAATTATGCAGTGTGATCTCAAAGCCTGCGTGCAGTATCGTATTCTCAGCCCCAATATACAAAGTGTAAGTGCTCGAACCACTCGAAAGACGCATATTTAAATAAGAGAAATTGTACATGTAATGTGATACACAAAATTATCTTCGACTTTCCCATACTAAGAAAAATACTCCAATTCGGTTAGCTTCAAACTGTCCGGAACTGATATCTTCAGAGTTCAAGGGTTAAATTCACCAATTTTAATCGAGCTTCATGCGTTATCGCAAGGCGATTACGTTTGAAACATCCGAAAACTCGATCATGCAGAGAAGATTAAGTCGACCTCAAGAAAAAAAAAAAACACAGACTCAGGGCCAGTTGATATTTTTCAACACAAAAATGTTTAACTTTGTCTACTTGTTAAAACACTACATATTTTTGGTATTGGCTTTTATGGAATGTCTAGGAAGTCATGTCTCACGAAGCTCATTACTGCAATGAAACCCTATTTTTTTCATTATTTTTTGAGGAATTACTTTCGAAAATATTTTTACCTCCTCATTCGTTGATCTTCTACTCAGTTTTCATATAAAAAATTCAGAGTAAATAAAGCTTTGCTGTAGGTAAAAAGTGCAGTTCAGTATCCACGCTATCGCTGAGATGAACTCCAGATGTCTTCAAAACTTAAATAAAATAATTGGTATAAGGCGACGGTTTTTTGCCGTCGCGCTAGTGAAATTATACCTACTGTGTAACGCTATAGGAATGGGACAAGGAGAAGAAACAATCAATCTATCAAGTAACTAATACCATGAATTATTAAGTAGTGGGGCTGAGCCAGTTCATGGTCCTTCAAAGTACCTAACACATTCGCATGTTGAAGAGAAGACATCACCTGGTAGAAGTCTTCGCAAGGGTCGACAGTTCGGTCCATGCTGTCCAGGAGCCTGGAGGCAGCTCGCAGACACGCCTGACTGTAGCAGACACCTCCGCTGGGGGCGGTGGTGTCTGGGGGCTTCTGTTGGTGCCCAGGCAGGATGGTCGGAGCACCGTTAAGGAAAGTGCCTATCGTAAAAAAACAGAAACTCGATGTTACTATACGATTAGTCACAAAAGCACACAAACGGTAATTGTAAATTCACATTTTCTTTAAATGAAAAGCAACGCCTCCCCAGAATCGTATTTCTGGTTTTAGCCTCTAGGGCGACCCAAAACTTTGTTAGGGCATACAGAGACTGATCTAGTTCCCGTTCATAAACCTAACTATGGGACTTAAAGAGGGAATTTCATTACTGGAACTTAAATTATAGAGTGATGGCAAGTCAAGGTATATGTAGATGTGTTTCTCGACTGAATGTTTTTCTGGCGTTACGGAAACAGGTAAAGTACATATATATTCCCTACATCATATAAAAAATACTAATAATAAAAGTTTGATGTTATAATTCAAACTTGCAAGTAGCTATGTATCATAGATGTAAGTATGATACTAAACAATGTTTATGTGTATATGCTTGTTTTTGTCGAGTTAGCGTATGTAACACAATAGAGGCAGATCCTATGTTTAATAAAACTGGCTGTAGCATTAAGAGAAATAAATCAATGATACACCTTAGATTCTCAAGTACTATGAAATCAAGAGACTACTTGTGTTCATGCTTTTTTTTTTTTGCGAAACGAAAATTGGTAAAGAACTTATGGTAGAGGGCACAACCATGAAGAAAACATCATATCAAAGACAGTAAACTTTATTAGACGACCTGCAGTGCTCAATATTTTGGAAACATTTTTAGTAAACTAGATGCAGTAGGTCTTTTTTCTAACAAGTTGGGAGCTTTGCACTTAACGTATATAGCATAGTACGTGTAAACTATTTCGCCCCCACGTACCCTTCCCTTGCTGAGATGATTATAGAAGTGTATATTCACTGGTGCGATACCCAAACTTGAGGTTAGGCGATCTAGTCCATTAATTCTCGAACACTAACCAGTAATTCTTTTGGGCAGCGATAGGGTATCGTATACCCTAGCTTAGTGATCTAGGGTTTTAAAGCTTTCTGTCCTCCACATATATGTAATGAGTACATAAAGGCTGCAGCCAGAAGGCCAAATTACTCACGAGCGTGGGTCCTGAGAGTGATGACGATGATGACAAATTACTCACGAGCGTGGGTCCTGAGAGTGATGACGATGATGACAAATTACTCACGAGCGTGGGTCCTGAGAGTGATGACAATGATGAGGGCGGTGGAAACAGCCAGTAGAGCGACAACCAGAGTGCACCAGGCGCCCCTCTCTGCCGCGGTCACTCCAAGTCGGGAACGTCTGTCATGGCGACAAAAAAGAAGAAAAGTTGTAATAGGCAACAAAGAATCTTCGTGCGGTTTCTATTGTGAATCGTCGAACAGAAACACGCGAAAAGTTCCTGCGGATAATACTAAAGATGGAGTTACCTTAACCGCACACCAGAACTATGAAATTCACATGTACCGGTTCGTGCTGCAGATAGCTTACCATGAGGCCCAAGAGTAGTCCGCGGCTGCGTTCAACCACAGATTGTTATAGCTAGGGTGTCAATGATGAACTCAAGTCCTAACTGCAACTCCCTGGCAAGCACCATTGCTGGTTAGAATAGTAACCTCGCAATGACAGAAACGTTGATGGTGCACTCCAGATTATAGCAAGACTTCTCAATCTCTGACTGGTATAAGAAAAAGAGACATGACAACGATCACATCGATTTAACCACTCTGCGAGTACGAGTATAATGTCAGAATGAAATGGAGGTCTTCTAGTCTTAACCTTTCATCTTCGGGAAGTTTCATATACTGTACTAGTAATTTACAGGCGATAGAATTTGCTTCATTAGCATACACTGCCGAAAACTCCAGTGTTTCAAATAAATATCACTGTAGTAATTTTTTAATCCCAGACTTTGCCTATGGAAAAAATTTAGCATAGGCCCTATGTGACATTCTTTACATTCGCCGTAAAAAGTATTTTTTTTTTTTCGATGACAAGGAAGATGCCACTGTAAGTAGTCTATACGTGTGTATCCTGGGGTTAGATGCGATGCAATCAACTGATACTCTTTAAAATCCGCACAAGAAGTGTGATTTGTCGAGCAAATGGAAGAGACAAACACTGAATAAAATAAACTATATGATCATGACCACACTCATATCAAAACGACAGTGCTGGCATTTTAAATATGGGAATAACATGAGACTCAAATAACCATCAAATTTAACCTTATTTTGAATTATGTCAGTTAAAAGATGGATTATACAGCAAATGTTCAAAGAGTAATGATTGTGAAAGCACAGCTGATAGTAAATAGATAATGAAATAGGTTTAGTGTTTCTCCATATATGTCTCGTGCACTTTCATTAGCCTAGTAATATGTGTTGCTGAAACTCGACAAGTTTCACTTTACAAATGTTTACATGTAAGATAAGTCGCTTGTAACCCTTTATTTCTATAATTCTAACCCAGGAAAACGTTTTTCAGCTGCTCGGTGAAGGGTTAATTATTTACAGCAGACGGTGTCACTTCGCTACAAATATTTTTGCCGTTGGAATGAAACAAGAAAATAAACTTTTGTTACAAAATAACGCATATCCTGATGTACAGAGCGCAAAGGTGGGCTACCCCTTTAGTTTGTGCTCCCGATACCACAAAGATGTACGACAATAGTTATGTATTCAGTGCACAGTATACCATTTCATAAAGTCATGAGGTGGAATCCTTGTGTGCTCAATGCTACGATTTTGATAGCTTTCTTGTATACCTACGACCAATGTACGACGAATTCGTCAAAAGAGGACGTAAATTTTCTGGTCTATTGGTAATCTGTTCAAAATTTCCGTGCAAAAAAACAGATTCGTCTGTAAAAAAACACTAAAGTTAAATCACGGAGGGGAGGGATTGATTTTACAGGTTGCCTTATTAAGAAAGGAAGTGAACGAGATTAGTGGACAAGGCTGCATCGTTAATTAGTTCAAGTTTTTCTAATGGCTGCCCAATATTTAAAGAGAAAGACCGTTTAAATGTGAGTGTTTGGGCGAAGAAACAATGGTAACAAGAAGGCCAATAGGGGTGACGCAATATCTTTTCACTTATTCTGTTTCGTTGCAAAAATTGCATAGCTATGATCGTATTCCTCAAATTAATATACAGGTCGTAGATATTTTTCTTTGGTGCGTTTTTTCCTCACGACTACAGCAGAGAAGACGGGAATAATAGCGGGGAAAGTTAGATTCACTTCGGTGAAAGCTTTTCCACGCTTCATTTCATCCAGCAGCACACGATAGCGGCGGCTGCTTTGCATATTAAACAGGAAGTGAGGAGGAGCAGGAAGGTACAGCAGCAGGGTGTCAAAAGCATGCAGTAAGGCTTTATTCTACACACTTTGGAGATCTTGCCAATGAGAAATTATACTTTTCCATGTATATTGACTTAATATTCTTGGAGACTTGTGATTTCAGTTTACAAATACTGGGAGATTTTACCAATGCAAAATTATACTTTTTCCATGTATTGTCTTAATATTTTTGGCGACTTGTGATATTGTTTTACAATATTTAGGAGTTCTTGCCGATGGAAGTTTTACTTCTATACTTTTTCCACGTGTTTGCTTAGAATGTTTTTGGCCACGTTTTACTCAAATCGCTGTTGTTTGGACAACTTTGTTTGACAAGAAATTGAAGAAATATGGCTACCTTTATAAGTTATATACCTTGCTCTGCAACGACTTCGATTAAGTTGATGTGAGACTTGAAGTAAATTTGTCGAGAAGGCGCAATTTTTGGCTACAGCTCCAGATCCAACGACGCCCGCAACAAATAGAATATCAAATCCCACGTCACTTATTTGTAGAAGAATTTTTTTGCTGTGGCTTTCATTCTAAGATATTCCCACACGAAACTTACTATTTAATGGATATATATATTTCAGCTATGACTTTAAATCTTTGAAACCCTATCTTAAATCGAATTATTACCCCTCACAATTTACATTTTGATAGCAGGCATTTTTCTATACTTCAGTGCCCACGCTGTCAAAGATGACAGCGAGGAGTTTGCGATGACCCTCCTACACTGGTAATATTTCGTTCCTAATAAGTTTCTGAAAGAGACGCAGCTACGGCCAGCTCAAATTGCCATAAAAGATGAGTGCTCTCTGTTTCAATTCATCTGAGCAGCATATTCCTTTCTTCTTTTAGATGACATGAGAACAAAATCAATATCAATTAGCAAGCGATGAAGCATCACTGAATTTGATTAAATTTCTCCGCCGTGTATCCTGTATACGGCACGATAGAACTTCAGTATGTCAAAATATTTGCATAGAAGCAAAAGTTGCATTGTCAAAGGAAGAAAGTAAGTTGGAAAACTAAACGCCGCGTCTACTGCATAGTGTAAATCGCTGCTTCTGTGTTTCGTTGATAATTTATTCCATTTATACAACAACAAATATGGTTTCAATGTATGGAGAAAGTAATAAATAAAATAACACTACAGGGCAGGGCTAAGAGAAGCTGTAAATGTCTTCATTGTTTGGAGTTTACTGTAGGCTGAAAACGTGCACTGAATTAAAGATTACTCATTCGGCCATCTTCTGCAACCTGATCTAACTTTTGTCCTATCTATCTCCATCTAAACGCAACATAATTATAAAATTTGCAACCTGGCCTATTTGTTGATTACCTATTTCGTTAAGATCGTGACATGAAGCATACAAATATATAAACGTAGCAACATACGACGGCATTTACTTTATTGTTTTGATACGGAATGGTAATCATACAAAGCTCACCACAAATATGAGCACCCTGGCCACATTTGTTTTTTGAAAAAGAAATTTTTCTGGTACTGCTTCAGATCTAACAAAGCCCGCCACAAATATTGCGACCAGCACCGCAGCCGCGGCCTCGTCTTGCAGAAATTTTCCTCTGAAATTACGGCAACAGCTGCGACTGACACAGGGGAGGGGGGACTTGGGGAGTGGGGGTGTCCACCCTGTACAGGTTTGGTCGGTGGGATCGGGGAGCGTCTGTCTCGGCATCCGTCTAGTTCTCAGACAAAAAAGTGTAAGCTCAGGCCAGAAAATCGAGATTTAAAGCCGTATACAGATGTCTCGGAAGGCGTTCAGCTCACAGGAAAATTGCTTTGTCGACAGAGCAGGACCTTAGGGCTTCAGCAGTGTCAGAATGTCTCAGGAGTTCTCAGGGAAAATACACAATCTCGGTGGGAAAATTGATAGTTGAAGCCGCATGCAGATGTCTCGGGAGGCTTACACTTGTCAGGAATCATTGCTTTGTCTACAGAATTACAGCTTAGAACCTTAGCAGGTTGAGAATTTCTCGGTATTTCTCAGGCAAATACTTAACCACGGCGGTCAATAAATAGAAATTCAAAACATAGGCAAATACCTCGTAAGCGTTTAGTTCTCTGGACTGTGGCTTAGTCTCTCAAGTAAGAGATTTGAATTCTGGCGGTGTCAAAATACGGTCATACCCACGCCATGAACACGGAGACCAAAAGACGTTGTGCATCGATCGCTGACTGGTGACTTAGGTTTCAGGAACATCGTGTTTTGTACAGAGCAGGAGAGTTGAAGTTAAGGATAGTCAGGAACGTCACATTTTCCACAGAACTTGATCTCTGGTATCAGCAGATGCAGAATACCTCGGAAGTTTCTAAATAAAAGAATGCACATAGGTACAAATTTAAGCAGAAATATCAAGATTGAAAGGTGCACAGAGATGCTTCTCATGTCGTGCAGTTCTTTAACAAAATTCTGTTGTTTAGGGAACAAGAACTTGGAGTTGCAGCGGTGTCGGAATGTCTCGAGAGTTCTTAGGAAAGAAAAAACCCTGCCAGTCGGGACAAGTTAATTAAGATTTAGAGCTGCAGCTGTGAGCATCGCTACAACAGCTGTGATATGCTAGAGTGAAGCTGCACTGAATGCGAAGTGCGTTAGAGACCGGAAAGTCTTTCATCAACTAAATTCTCAGGCGAGAGATAGTAACATTGTGTGAGGAAAATTTATGGTCTCCCTTCATCAATGCAGTCATCTAGTACTCTAGTTGTATTTTGCGATACTAAGAAATACGCACAAGACGCTCTTTTGTGTCCTTATTCTGCACTTGCTTTTACTTTCTGCTGCTTATGCTCGTTTGTACTGGGGAGATAATTAACTAATGTTCTATTGTGAGCTTGCTCATAGAAAGGACTGTAATAACAACTTTCCTAGTTGATTTCTGGCGTTCGGTCGGTTCGGATGCTGGAAATAGTAATAGTAGCACCTTTTATGGCTGCGTTAGTCACGTTCGGGTAATAGTAATAATAGTAATTTCTCAGGGAGCTTTGCTCGCGTTTAGATATTAAACAAACGACCAAAAATTTAAACATATACCTTTGCCTAAATTGTTGCTCCATAAGCTGTTAAACTCTAAACACAAGGTACGTTTCAGCAATTCACCCATCATCAACGATAGTGAAGAATATGTTTGAAAAGTTTTAAAAGGTGAATAATTGAGTTCAATGGTGAGATAAATGGCTTTAATGTTTTGCATCTGGGATGGAAAGCTGTGTTAATGGTAATATCTTCCAGCAACTTGCGGAACGCTATAATACTGTGTAAAACACGGAATCTTTGATTGCTGTTGTGACATGAACATCACTTTTTAAATTCATCATCAAGCAGCAAAAGCCTTCATGTAAAAGCACTTGAAATACAAAATACATTGTAAGCGTGTTCGATTGGTGATAAGGATAATCTAACCTGAATCATAGGCATTCATTTTCCCCCAATTTCGGTTTGGAGCGTTGGGTGCGTCACATTGGATCGAGTTATTCACGGTGGCAAATCCAACGTATCTGGCTGAACAGTTTAGAAACTAATTAGATAATATTACCCCTGCTTCTCGGGGCCAATGGAACAAACCCTCTTGTTTCTCCTCGTGCATTTTGCCCTACCAGAAATCGGGCTCTTTCCAGTACTGATCCTGAGACGGAAGGAACACAAATAATATCACACGCCCACGTTCTGAGGGTACACTGAGCTCACATATCGTCCATGCTAGCAACTGTCCCTATGTATCGCCGCCAACGTGTGAGCTGGAGGTCAGCTCATAAGTTGAGCCCACGACCACATAGGGTGTGCCACCGACATCTTGGATACCCTGTAAAAAGATTTTTCACTGGCGAGTACTTTGAGCTTTAAGGAGAACAGGCGGCTTCAGCACCAGGCGCTTCGATAAGTTTTGGCCCGATATTCGAGCATGCAAACGAGAACAGCAAATTTGGTTTTGCCTGACCCAATATCGTGGTACTTGTTCGGTCTCAGGAAAACGGAGGATGACGGAGTATGTTCATTGAAAGAAGACAAGAATGTGTTTTGAGCCTAAACAACAGAGTTGAAAACTCTAGTAACTTGTTAACAAATGGCATCCGTAATGGTCCTGGCTACAAACAATCCAATATGTATCTACGATGGCAGTGCATACTGTTGCCTGACGAAGGCCAAGCAATGGGGCGTAATGATGTCTAGAATGTAACACCACTGTCGCATGTCCATTGTTTGTAACCTCTGGTAGAAAAAAGATACCTTCTCTCGTGTACCATGTAGTATTTCAACCTTGCAATGTTTTCATGAGTTGCTGTGTTGTGCATGTTCTCAAAAATATTTCATAACAATAAGCACCCTCTTGGGCCCTAGGCGTGAGTCCCACACGTGCCTCAGCGGCGCACTCGCCTAGCTCTTGCACTTCACGTGTTCGCTGCTCAGCTGCCTCGGGCGCGCACTACCCAGTACCAGCGGTCATTTATGTATCGTTGTGGTCAGCTGTGGAACGCGCTGAATGGCTCGGTGTTTGTGGATGGGAATTTGGATATTTTTAAGCGCAGAATCAATCCTTTCCTATCCCGTGTTTGATTCTCGTACGTCCCTGCCTAGTCTTTATTTCCGTGTCACGTGCTTTCTTCTACTGTTTTGAGCGTTGGGTGACGTGGGGACTTTGTGTTCATTGGCTCTTGCTTTTCACCCTCGCGGCTTCTCCCTCGTTTTGAATAATAATAATGTTTAACTGCGCTTTGATTAAATTAGGGGTTAGCTTAAGCCTTCTTCGGCGTTATGATATGCCTTTTAAGAAGGAAAAGGAAGGGACACAAACTATGTTGATAAAAACGTGGAGCTCGGGCACGGGAGTGTACCCGCACTGGATCAGCGCGCTTGAGCTTGGCACCTCGGAAAAGGAAGCAGAAAAAGCAGTGACAAGTATGAGCATATAAACAGAAGGAAGTAAAGTGGTCACGAAAAAGAGACGTCCTAATGCCTATATGCTTGGGGCCCAACCAACTTTACGGTCTGTGGTTCATTCTGTGTGCCCCTCCAGAGTGTGCAGCAAACAGAAGGAAAATATCTTATCTGGAAAATTCAGAATAATTTCAGTTCTTTGGATCAATCGAGAATACAAAGTCTTCCACAGTTATGGTTACTGAAGTTACATATATTCTTTCTTCAGGTGACTTCAAACTGTTGTTTGCTAAATAAAAAATTACAGCAAGTTTCGAAACTTTGGATTACTAAACTCTTCAGTGCAGAATTATTTGAAAGCTTGAATCAGTGCCATCTCTCTATGGTAAGGGCGAAGAATGGCACGTAGCCCAGCTTGGTGTTCACCAATGAGAAGAAATTCATTATTCAACAGTCAACCTTGAGCATGGCCGAGCCTGAGCTACACTTGATGTCCTTGAAGGAAGAGTCCTGAATAGGCAGAAATCCCTACTCTCTGTGGTACCTAACTGTGACAACAGCAACTGGAATGAAATGCTCTCGTTTTCGTGCCCTGGAGAATTAAATTCAACACCCGCTGGGATATCAGCGACATCTTGGAAGCAGATAGAATTAACACCCAGCTGGACTTCAGCAACATTTGGAAGTAGATAAAACTAATAACCAGAGGTCCATCAGTAATATCTCGCAAGCAGAACTATCCCTGAGGGTTAGTGAGGGCTCTGATGATACTACTTAGGCCCTCTCCTACGTCTCTGCTCCGTCTCACAGCTTCAAAACGATTCATCGCTGGATTCCAGCTCACATCTTGCGTACATCACTAAGAGCGAGCAGCTCTGCAAAGACCTGATCCGAACCCATTGGACTTCTCAGTGTGGTCCGTTTTAGAGAGTAAGGGCTCCAGCTCTCTGCGTGCTTCACGCTATGGCTTGAGAGCTAAATCGCACAAAGACTGAGGGCTGATCCCTCAAGCGCAGCTGCGGTCGACGTGTGAAGCCCTTCCCTCAAGACTAATGGCCAAGAACTGTAATTTAGCAATTATAATTCTTTTCTTTTTCCTTCAATACATAAAGCTTTATTTTGGACTAATTTGACTATCAAAAGCGGAGGAAAAATTAGCTACCGTTATCCTGGGCCCTTTAATATAACTTCCAGTTCATATCGGCTGTAGAGAATATTCCACTGGAAAGATAAAGCGTGCATGAAATAATTTTGCAGATACAGTTTTGCCAACACAAGCTCCTTAGCTTGATGCAGCTTACTTGAACGAGATTGTTTCGGAGTTTGCATCACTTTATGACGCTTTAAAGTTTTACGAGGGGCGGCTCTACTTAATTTTGGCGAGTCAGCTATAGAAAAAATCGATGAACTTATCTAAGGCGTGTCTTAAAGACAAATTCTTTAGCTCAAGCAAGTAGATCAAAGAAAGTCTGCTCAAAATTAGTCAAGGTTATTCTTTTTTCAGTTTTCCATCCACTTTCAACGCCGCACCACCTCAGTGTCAATAATTTCTGCTGTACCTACGAGCACGTCTGAAATAAGCATGCTAAAAATGGGTTGTTGCCTATAGCCTACTAACATGTTCAGCTACCACAATGATTTAAGAATATTCCAAGTGCATCATCATCATCAAAAGAGCACGGGAAGCTCAGCACTTAAAGGATTAGAGCGCTTTCTTGAAGCTTCTCTTATTTGCTGCAAGCATATTGAAGTTTCCGTTAGTGGCTACAGACATTATGTTACACTCTTAAATAAGGTTTGGAAATGAGGAACGCTTATATACATAGCAATTTTTTTAGCAACACAAAGCTTAAATACATACACCGTATTGTAGATGTTATGGATCGTACTGTATATTTACTGGAAATGCCTGAACAGACTTGGTACTCTCTCAAAATGAAATGATATCTCGCTTCATTCACAACATGGTTCTGTTTACTTCAAAACTTGCTTGAGATCTCGATTATTGAATTGGCCATCTCGAATACGTCTCGTGTTCTAGCAAGTAAATATCAGTGAGCAAAGTGAGCCGTGGCGGTGTCCCGGACGGTGCACAGACCGAGGAGTGCCTGAATTGGCGTACACAGCGCACGGCAAGGCGTGCTGATTTGGGATAAACGAGAGCCTGATTTTTTAGCGTATATAACACTGTAGCTGCTCTGTTCTGCACCGTGCACACGTGAAAATGATCAGTAAAATCAAAGTTCAAGGGTTTTCAGCCCCTGGACTAAAGAGAAATTCCGTAATTTTGGAATTTGAAATAAAAATTCGGATAGTTCCCGGGATCTCCGAAAATATCGGAAATTCGTTATTTTTCACTTTACAAAGAAAGTTATGGTCTACTGATACATGTGCAGGTATGAATATTTATCATGCTCCCTTTGGTACTAATGTACTTCGATGCAACAATAGTTTACATGTAGTCTCTCTTAAGATATACCTAGCTATATATGTATCATTAACTTGAAACACTTACGGCCACCCGCGGTAGCAATATCTATGACCGGCTTGCACTGTCCGTGCTACCGCTCTTTAAGACGGAGTCTAATCTTCTTTATTAAGCACATTGACAGTGAAAATTCAACTTTAAATAGAGTTAATAACACTGGTGTACCCTAAAAATTTCTGATTTGCAATAAATACCATAAAACAAGAATTTCGCATAGATTTGAAATGTAGTGATAACTTTTCTGTCTTTATCTTGGTTTTCGTGAAATAGTTGTCGACGAGTTCACATACTGCATGTATGTTTCTATTATACCACCTTTCATTACACGGACTTTCAATGAGCATATAGTGTTCTTGGGTACATATAGGTAGCGCATTTTATGGTGTGTGAGGTCTGACAAAAGATCAAGATGCCCGACAGTGCAAGCATGATGCACCCAACTTTTACTACGTATATGGGAAGTATGTGTGTGACTTAGAAGAGGAAGAGGGAAATTTCCACAATAGTGGCAGCAAGGTACTGTGCATACTTGGGATTCCCCTTTGGTCATCAAAATAAGACAAGAACACAACATTTCATTAGCAATTTTTGCTATGCTGGTTTAGACAGCAGAGAGAACGGGACGCTTCCATGTTTGCCATTTGGTGTTCCAATGATTTGGAGAGACTCTACAGAGTACAGACCCTGGCAAAGATAGTTGCTTCTACTTGACAGACCTGAAATGTACGTTATGCCTATCTAATTATGACTATCCAATCTTGCCTTCAGCTACAAGACTGAACCTCATGCATGGTGGAGATACCGGTGCCTCGACTCCAAATCCTCACAACAGGGCATGCTGCTTAATGCCTATATCTGATTCAGATTCTCAAGAAGACGTTCGTAACATTGATTCTGAGTTTGTGCCTGATGAAATTGATCATGATGTTTCGATCTTTCCAAATTTGCTTAAAATGACCCTTGTACTATTTATAAATTTAAGTTTAAATGTATTATTTGGAACAAATATAAATAAAATACGATTTTTAAGTAGTGTAGACTTTTCCAAAATGGAGACAGAGACAGAAAACCAAATGTGATAATCAAAAGCATCTTACAAAACTTTCTAAAGATGCGCAATTTCAACGCAGAAATTTATTTAAAGTTTTCATATGTAGACCTGTGTAATCTATACTTTAGCGCTTTCCTTGTGCGAATAAATTGTTAACACAAGACAGACAGACAGACAGACAGACAGACTGAACGACATTCTGCGGTAATGCTTGGGTTGGAAATGCCACGAATTAGAAGATAAATATATTGCTGCTTTTATTTTCAGTGAAAGTTGTAGTTATTAAAAATCCATCATTCTACAGTCGCCTCTTTAGAGTCAAGTTATTATAATTGACTTTACGCTCGGGCCACCGCGGACAGGTCGTACAACCCAAATGCAGCACATTGCAACACCGGGAAGCCCGGAACCCTGCTAAAGAAAATCCAACAAACAGCCATTAACAACTTATTTAAACGCCTGCAGGTCAACACGACCGAAAGCCGATGCCGGCAAAACAATTAAATTATTAAGCATTTGATGCGCATACTTAAATTTACATAAACGTACATACTACCATACACAGAAGATAGCCACCAGGTCACTGAATAGAAGAAGTTTTCGTGATATACCACACAGTAAAATGCCAGACATAACGTTTTTTTTTAATCGCCGAAAGCTAACCTGTAACCGTAACTCCTCTCTCTATGACTAGTTAATTGTTTTGAACAGCTATATTGCCAGCACTGGAGTGTCAGAATGAATTTCTGCGGTATAAAAAAAAAAAAAAATCCAGGGAATTCCGGGGAATCAACTAGTATTCCGGGGATTTCGAATTGGCTCAAACTGGACCAGGTTTCCGGGATTTTGGGAAGCCAGGAGTGGGATCCGGGGAACATAACCCTAATTCGAACACTATAGTTCCAAACTCATGCGACTAAAGTAATCTCGGAACTCTGAGCTCTCAAACATAGCACAAGCTCACGCGACAATAATATGACAGAGGCCTAGCCAAAGCACCTCGTCACCACATTTACTGGGCTTCGAACAGACCCTGCGGGGACACACTACCTATGTATGCTGTTGACTATAGACACCCTTTGTTTCGCTTCACTCTGGTGGGCTGCAGCTCCTGTCTCTCGACAACTGTGCTGCACGCACGGCGCCGCAGCTTCTGTCGCGTCCTCCACGGCGTTAATTGAAATTTATGCAATGATTCGACACGACCCAGCGTCGTAGTTTCTGTGCAACGCACCGAAATATTAGATCGATTCAAAAATAATTTTTTTCTATGGTGTTAATTCATCGTATAATACAAATAATATTAACAAGTTTCAACCACTGGTGTATTCGCCTTTATTTTCAGGCTTTGCCAATTAACTTTTTAATGCCATAAGAATAATATGAAGACTGTCTCGATTAAAATAACGCTCTCAGTGTACTCTTTCACTTGATTGTCTTCAGTAAATTTTCTGCTTGAAGAGCATTCTGCCAGAACTAAAGAGTTGAAAATCAGTCGGGGCGAGGTCAGGAGAATATGGTGGATGGGGAAGTACAAACCAGACGAGTTGCAAATTTTGTTTTGAGGCACTTTTGCAGCTTGTGGTCTTGAGTTGTCATGAAGAAGGATGACGATATTTCTGTTGACCAGTACTGGACATTTATTGCTTAGATTTTCATCCACACGCTGCAGTTTCTCAACTTACAAGTTTGCATTTAGTTTTTGGTTGTGGCGCACAACTCAGGATGGATCGGAAATTAACATAAAAAAATCAGAAATTATCTATGAATGAATCTAATATATACAGAATAAAATTCAATCAACGATTTGCTATGCCTGTAAATACAGTTCTCACCGCCAACGAATCACAGTGCACCACTTATTAGCTGCATAGCACCTAGCATATTCTTGAAGATGCAGAAAGCACTGATAAAAAATATCATCATTAACATTAAACATTACATTATATTAACAATAAAAAATGTACAGCGCCTTACCAATGCTTTCTTACGCGGCACAAGGAAATTCAGTCATCGGTTTGGCTTGCCTAGAAGACTCAGCTATAGTCTTAACTGCGCAGTCTCCGCGCACCACACCAAGTATCTGCTGCAAAAATTCAACTACCGATCAGACTTCGGTCCCTAACTCATCGATGACATTAATAGCCAAGACTTCTTGGCTCCCAATTTAAAGTTTTGGCGCAGAGCTTATTCTTCGGAAATTAACTTTGCCCAAACTTCTTACGGGGCGTTAGCAGAGCGGCCGTTGCCCCCTCATCTGCCCCCGCTGCTGCAGATCGTTCGTCTAGATATTTGAAGCCAGGCAGAGCAGTATAATTTTGCTCATAGTTAATTGTATTTTTATATACTAAAGTACACACTACTGTTGGCTTAACTGGTTAGGTTTATTTTTGTACACGTTGCAAAGCCCCGTTAAAGTTGGTAAACTATTGGCCTTTTATAATTGGTTAGGATTATTTTTCGCCCACGCATAACATCTATTTAAGCTGTGATGGTCTGTAGACAATGAAAAACTTGTTCTCGGCTGATCTGACAGTTCTACCACATATGATGTGCGAAAAGGTACAACTGAAACTTCATATTGGTTTGAAGTTGTAACATCATGGCCATAATTATCATCACATCTGCAATGAGCAGCATCAATATTGGGAATATCATGAGCTAATATTATTTTGCAATTGGGTGAAGCAAAATTTCAGAATTTCATTAATGAAAGGGCAAACTTGAAACTTTTGCACTGTTTCGTAGATGCATCACCTTCATTATCATTTTATCACTATAATCATAACATCATCAGTCTCATGAATTTCAAAGCCACCAGTATTATCGCTGTCGATGTTAGTATCATCATCGCTATTTCCCCTCAGGTCATCAATATTGACCGAGTCATCTTCTTTCAGAGCTCAGTGACCACGCGGAAGCCAAGTCATTCAAAATTAATCGTACCCTCGTCCACAAGCTGTCCCTGCAGCTAAACACAGTTAGGATATCCCGTCCCTGCGTGGGACCCCATCCCGATAAATAATTCCCGAACAACTAACTCGCGACCAGGCGATAAGAAAATTGGGAACGCTGGCACGAAATTCCCGGAAGTATCTAAGATTAGCCGCTAACCCAATAAAGCTTCGATAAAAAACTAGGAAAAGAGAGCAAAGTTTTTACCTCGATCTCTTTGCAGAACAGACGGCCGTGATGGGCGATTGCAGGCGCCTGGTTCCGGTGGTGGCGGTGTTGGCGTTGCTGTGGATGGTATTGCAAGATAAATTTTTGCAAGCGACCTTACGCACTTTTTCTGGTGATGAGAGTGGTCGTCTGAGAGGAGCTGTAGTGTCATTGCTGGCGTTTGCTTGAGCAGCTGATGTGCCTCTCATCTCCAAGCTAGATGCCAGCAGGAAGTCTTTGTCAGTGAGGATGTTTGGGTTGTTGACGAGGTCTTGTGCCTTCTTGCGTGAACTTCCACACCCGACACGGGCTGTGCTTGGTTCTTCCTCGCCCTTCTTACAAGAACTTCCTCCAATGTCACAAGCCGCGTTGTCGATGCTTTTGGCACACTTTGCAGAGACTGTGTTGGTCTTATTACTGTCGGCCTCGACGGTATTAGGTCGACGAGACGATATCCTTTCATTAACGTCACCTCCGCTGCAGTGACTCTTGGAGATTGGTGGCTGTGGAGTGGCATGGGGAGACGACGCAGCTACGGCGGGTGGAGATGAGGTGGTCGTAGAGACTGGTGAGACAGAGTGTGCTGGGCTTATCATACAGGAGGTGAAGGAAGAATAAGATGAGGATGAATTGGAAGACGCGGTGGAGGACGAAACTGATATAATGGAAGGCTTAGGAGATAAAGATGTTAAGTGGCTACCATCAACACTTGGTTCTTGGATGGAAGACCCAACAGTACCTTTCATGTCACGCTCGTGAGCTCGTGTTGGTGGACTCTTACTTTGTAAATGGTTAGAAGTCATACACTATCTTAACGACGCGCTGGAGATATGAGTAAGTCAGTGTGGTAATTCAAAGTACCGTAGTTCTGAAAATGCTGGAATGGGTTCTTTTAGATGCTTATAGCTACAAATTCAATACGAATCGTAATATACATGAAATAAAGGATGCAAGAGATCTACAGTACTGTTGCTGGCTCCAAGCAAGGTTGCACTTTTATAATCACGTCAAAAATAAATAAGTGACTAAATTCATCAATTTTTTTAATTCTGCACAGAACAAAATCTGATAAACACACTGATGAAAGTAGTAATTAATCACTCATTACTTGGTTTATTATTTTTACGTTTAGAAGAACATTGTCGAAATCTTACATCGCATTAGTAACAATTTTATCGGTTAATGTAATAATTTTTTAGCCAAATTTGTCAAAATCCAAAGTATTCATAAAACGTTTCATATTTCATATGTACATGGTACAAAAATTACTCTTTAAAGCCGGGCACACACGATCAGTTTTAACTGACAGTGATCAATAACTGTTAGTTAAAACTGGCCTTCGTACATTCATGTTTATTCTCATTACCATACAGACACACACACAAACAGACACACATGCATTCACTGGCAGCACAGTCTGCTGTCACCCGCCGACGATAGTTAGCCTTTTTTTTTTTAGCTGGATGCAGCACGCAAGTAAGAGTCTGATCCCTTTTAAGTGGTAAGCCTTGTTCAATTGACGATGACAAGTGTGCCTGCAGGAGAAAACGAAAAAAAAGGCAAAAAATGGTGATGCTCGTATTAAAAGTTTTGTCGTGTCAGCGGGGAGGTTTTCTACACAGATGATGAATGCTATTGAACAGCATTTTTGTACCCAAATGTTGAATGCGAGTGACCAGGATTTTCTAAAGAAATGTTGAATGCTAGTGGACAGCATTTTCTATCCAGTGTTGAATGCGAATGACCAGCATTTTCTAAAGAAATGTTGAATGCTAGTTAACAGCATTTTGTACCCAAATGTTGAATGTGAGTGACCAGCATTTTCTGAAAAAATGTTGAATGCTAGTGAACAGCATTTTGTACCGAAATGTTGAATGCGAGTGACCAGCATTTTCTAAAGAAATGTTGAATGCGAGTGACCAGCATTTTCTAAAGAAATGTTGAATGCTAGTGAACAGCATTTTCTACCCAAATGTTGAATGCGAGTGACCAGCATTTTCTAAAGAA
>LQNS02000228.1:5684896-5699120 GCA_001587735.2 Parhyale hawaiensis
CACACATCAGCCACAGTACACACCTGCCACACATCAGCCACAGTACACACCTGCCACACATCAGCCACAGTACACACCTGCCACACATCAGCCACAGTACACACCTGCCACACATCAGTCACAGTACACACCTGCCACACATCAGCCACAGTACACACCTGCCACACATCAGTCACAGTACACACCTGCCACACATCAGTTACAGTACACACCTGCCACACATCAGTCACAGTACACACCTGCCACACATCAGTCACAGTACACACCTGCCACACATCAGTCACAGTACACACCTGCAACACATGAGCCACAGTACACACCTGCCACACATCAGCCACAGTACACACCTGCCACACATTAGCCACAGTATACACCTGCCACACATCAGTCACAGTACACACCTGCCACACATCAGCCACAGTACACACCTGCCACACATCAGTCACAGTACACACCTGTCACACATCAGCCACAGTACACACCTGCCACACATCAGTCACAGTACACACCTGCCTAGCCCACCACCGATCACAACATGCAGACGTTACAAACTACAGTATTTCGACTGTTTACACTGTAAAAAGAGCGGATCTGCGAGAGAGCGACTGCGACCAAAGAAGAGAAACCGAGTTTGTTTACTACAGAGACAGATTTAGTTCACCAGCGAGCTACACCAACCACTCACTACCAGTGCCATGCGCACACTGGGCTTGCTGCCCCCTGAGGTATGGATGCTGCTGCTGCATCCTCTGCATCCGTAGCCGTTCTGTTTATGGTGAGAGAATGGAATTACCACTGCATTGTGACACTGCAGTGCTGCCCCATGGAACACTATAACAGAAAACTGCGCACGCCTGGGGACGCGATTACAGTTCCGCACGAAAATGTTGCACTTTGGCAACGCTCGTGTAAACAATAAAAAAGACCAGAAGATAGAAACCGCTACGCATCACGATATTCTACCTGCAGACGTGAAATTCATAGAAAAATATGCGTGTTAGATCTTCACAAAAGCCTGGCATATGATGTGCTCTACTTCAGTATATTAGTTCTTTTCAGTGCTGCCATACCAATTTCAGCAAACACGCCACAGCTTCAAATAAAAAAAAAACAGCATATGAAACAAAGTTAAGAAATTGCTGTTGCCGCTACTGTCATACGAATTTCAGCGAACTAACTGTAACTTCTAAAAAAATTGATAATTCGAAAAAAATTTCCACGAGATCCCTAAACCCTACTAAAGCGATGTTAACGCTTATGAAAATGTATTATAAATTTTAATATTGTTGGAAATGAAGCACAAAGGGAGTTATTTAAAGTGTACATTATTTATTCCTGAGCCAAGTTGCCTGATTCTTCAAAACAGATTTCAGTGTTCATAAAGGATAGAAAACATCAAACGAGTGTCCAGATCTCAGAAGAATATTCAAACAACAAAGAAACCTCCTAATTTGAAATAAAAGATACATAAAAATTCAAAGAGCGTCTGAATAGCCCAGAGAGTAGTTTGTCTGTTGTACAGAATACTTAATGTATTTTTACGTAGCCACTTTAACTTGTAGTTTGATTTGAGGTTAGAGTCTGTAGGCACACTATACAAAAGAATTAGTTTCGTCATCTCCGCGTCAGAATGCGTTGAAGTGTACGTTTAAATAGCACACACTTGTATGTATAGAATTTCAAGTTAGTATTCAAACAAAATTTGAAAAATGTTCGAAAGTTAGCAAACGACACTTGCTGAAAACACTGACATTGAGGGATGGCTAACAATTTTATACCTTTTCTGGTAAACTCAAAGCTGTGTTTACAAGGGTTAATCAAAACGCTCGGATGATTAGCTGAGGAAATTCGTTCTCTTGACTAGCGTGTGTATCCGCCATTACACTGTTGTGTGCTCCATTTGCCAGAGACAACTTGTGAAATAATGGAACGGCGTTACCAAAATTCAGATTTTTGCTATATGACTATATGTTTCAGTCTAAATGGGGAGTAACTTCTCTATCGGTAAATTGTTGGTACGTATTTTCTGATATCTATTAGAAGCAGTACCTCTGCTACTGGATAATCGCCTAGAAATTTCGGATTACGTTACACTCGTGCGGCTTTCGGTCAGCCATAGTACAGCGATTATGTTTTATTTCTGCACAAACCCTCTCTAAATCTACATTGAAATTTAAGAAAACCTCACAGCGATTCAAGAGACTTGTACACAAAATTGAAAAAAGGACTGTAGCGCACTCGTCACGTGACAACATCAGCCACATCACAACCTGCCACAGCCAATCAACAGAGTCAATCTTCTGGTGGTGGGGAGCTTGTTGGTCGCTGATTGGCTACAACAAGATGTGACGTCACCGGTGACGCCACAAGAATACGCTGGTCTCCAGTTTAATCATGTTGCATTGGACGTAATCAAGGAAAATCTTATGGAGGCTTACAAATTAATGCAAAGAATCGAGGACGCATCAATAAAACCAGTCAATTTACCCATTCAGAATTTTCTAAGTAAACTATCGATGGCTGGACAAGAGAGCATCTGATCATATCGGCTTTTTGTACAGGACCACTGCGACATGTTGTAACCTAGAAATATGATACAATCACTTTTGTACCTTGTAGTATTTCAATATTTGTAATGTCTCCTTGAGTTTTAAGTAAAGTACATTATTATTATTATTATTATTAATACTCCAATACTGAGCTAAGGCATAAATGCTGGTGGTATCAATCTCTCCACTTAGAGTGAAGTAATCTAATTAACTTAAATTTAATTTATTGATCTCCACTCTTAATCAGTCGATTCCACGCTATGGATCGAGTATCAGACACTAACCGTAATCCGAATAAGTTTCAGACAGCTTTAAGGCTCAATTTTACTGAACGGAATCGCGCTTGAGGTTGCCTCAAGTGTACTCGGCTTGCAATTAACGCCTAAAATAACTAGAGCCAAAATAACTAGAGCCAAAATAACTAGAGCCAAAATAACTAGAGCCACTAAATAATTTGTGGACGTAAGACTCTGTATACAATATTTTTTACTTCTCGGAAGCTGATTCGTGTTATCGAACGTTTGGTTGAAGATATCGTCGTTACTCTTAGCTAATGGAGATACTGTTTATGGTGAACAAAAAAGTTTGCTTATTCATTATTTATTCTTTGTCGTTCTTGGGAATTCCATTTTGCCTCCCAATCAGAATATGTGGCTGTCCTAGAAGGTGGTTTTCTTATGTAGCATTAGGATGGCCAGATCGAGACGGAACCGTGAACTTTCCAGACTAACGAGTTGGAAAACAACATTGAAACTTGCACGACGCCTTCAGCCCCGAGCGGAGTCAACCCTCCACTGCCCACCTCTCGGGAGGGGCGGAGTCCGAACACTCACCACACCGTCGCCGAAACAGCCCCGCTTTCGTTTCACCAGAGCAGGCTGCATTAAATATGTGAAAGTTTCCATTCGCTAAAGGATAATAAAGCAAAGCAAGTCACCAATGTAACATATATAAATGCAACAAGGACTCACAACACAATAATAAATAAAGGCTATGTGATTCAGTCACAAACCCAACACCTCCGTGTTTCATTTCAGTGGAAGACGCCCGGAGCGAAGCCCTGAATGTACCCTACCAGAATTCTTAGTTACCTCCGAAGTTGTTGCGTAGTTTTAGCTTCCAGGGTAGCCAAGACTTTTGTTAAGGTACGCGTGATCATATCAGCAGTAACGTAACCGTAAGTAAATTTTTCAACATCCAGCAACTAGAAAAAGCGACTAAAATTATTACTAGCGAGAATAAATCTATGCAACTAACTGATCACCAACACAAGGAAAATAAAATTTTATTTTCTTTTTCATTCCTCACATCTTAGAACTTATAGAGCATTGCAATTGAAAACTGTCATTATTGCACAGACTTTTAACTATTAATTTTCTAAAATCATTCACTAAACATGTAAGGCGACTAATATGAGAGCACAAAACAAACATTGAAAGACACGTTGAAGACGCAGATAATGCAAAGACAGACACTATGTAAAGTAAGACTTACTACATGACCTATGATGAATGCAGCTGCAATAGTGGCAGGGCTCTAAGCAAGAGCTACAATTTTGTTGCCAACAATTAGGCTAAAGTAGTCTCAAGAAAAGCAAACACATAGTCATCAACAATGATTATGTACCACTAGTGTGCTTAAGTCTTTCAACGAAAAACACCACGAACATATGATTTGCATGGAGAAAGTATCAGGAACGGAACAGCATTGTTATCATTATTAATATAATGTCTGCTCAATAAAAATACGAAGCATGGAGGACTTGCATCGAGGAAGCATTAGGAAGGGAGAAGTACAGGCAGCCGCAGTATCTCTATGTAATGTAAACAGCAGTAAATGCTGGGGACGCTCGTAAAACAGCGGAATTGCCTCATCTCATGACTTGTTTGTGCCGCACGCAGGACGGATATTCAATAATCTCCAATTACTTCGATTATCGAGGGCGTTTTTGACGATGACGTTTCTCTTAATTTGCTGCTATCGATGTAGTTATCGAAATGACCTTGGTTTCGGTGAAATATTCAACGAAAAGTTAATGCGCGCAACATAATCAAAGTACTGGGAAATTATCGACAACAGCTACTGGTCGCAGGAATGAATGAATAAATGAATCAATGAATGAATGTGTTAACATAAATCTTATTGGAGGCAAAGGTACGTCTTCTTCTTCTTCATGTGTAGAGGTCAGAAACTCAGATATTATACATGTACTGTATCTATATTAGAGTATTTTATAAGGACACATTGAATGTTTCACCAGTGAGCTCCATTGAAAAAAGCAAACATTACTATAGATGCTGAGCATGAATGTGAAGAATGTGAAGAGTGATGCTTACAAACTAGGAAAATATTTTTCATAATAATTGAATGAAAAAACGATATAGATTCGACCGGTTAAGGCATTCTATGGCATCACTGTAAGTATCTGCGCAAAGAAAATAGTTACTTACAATGGTGCATATGCCCAAAAGTATCTAAAATGTCATCACAAAGTTGCGCGTTAGCGCTGGACGTATTAAGTCTACCCGCTGGCAGGTGAATTGTGAGTCTTCTAGTACGGTTCCTGTAACAGGCCCTCTAGTGGGCTTTATGCCCACCGTTCCAAATGAAAAAAACTAAAGCACTCTGAGAGCGCACATCTCCGCCAAGTAAGGCAACGGTAACGAAAAATTCTAATTGGCTCTGAAATCATGCTTTCTTTTGTATCAACTCCAAAATCCAATCATTTACGCCTTTTAATAGTATTAACAGTTCCTACAATTTTTTTTTGAAGATCCTTTCATAACTGTTTGAGTTATGCTGATAACAAACATTATGAACAACATAAGTCAAACAGACAAACGAACCAACCGATCTGCACCAAAATTTAATCAATTTTGCTTTTTAACGTTATTAACAAATCCTGTAAATTCCATAAAGATCCATTCGACGATGACAAACACAACTTAAACATAGAAACGAGTCCGGCGATCTGCACCAAAATTTAATCATCCAGATCTTTTAACAATACCATCATTTCCTGTAAGTTTCATAAAGATTCACTCAAAACTTTTTCAGTTATTGCGCTAACGAACATAAAATCAAACACAGCAACAAATAAGCGAACGAACAAACAGATCATCGCCACAATTTGGTCATTTACTCTTCATGATATACTTAACAATTCCTGTAAATTTCACAAAAATTCGTCCATAATTTTTTGAGTTATGGTATTAAGAAAAATGAGGCAGACAAACAAACAAACAAACAAACGGATGGACGGACCTTCACCAGATGTTAATAATCTGTTCCTCCTAACATACCTAACAATCCCTGTAAATTTCATCAAAATCCGTCCATAACTTTTTCAGTTATCTTGGTGAGAGACAGAAAAACACAACGAAAACATAACCTCCTTGGCGGAGGTAAAAATAGATAAAAATAGGAAGAAAAATGAACGGGCAGATGTATAGCTCATCCGTGAACCACAGAAGTGAGATATTCAGCGTAAACTCTGGAAATTTTCAGTCAAAGGAAATGAAACGTTTGTTTGTTTTATATGGAAATAATGGGAATTTAAGCCTGGTGATATTCCGAAATAAACTTAGCTAATCAAAATAGAGTCGCTGTACGTATAGCAAGAAAAGATAAGATAAAATTTAATAGATAGAACACAGCAGTAGTCCTTGAATCGGCTTGCCTGTGACGGTTGGCTGTATGCGCGATTTAAGATAGAGATCGAACAAACAAAACGATTTATCTTCAACACGTTCCAAAATGTTACAAATTGAATAACAAATTTTTAACAACTTTTAATGACGCCCTATAATCTACATCATATCAGCCCAGATCAAACATTGGGCGCATCATTGTGCATATGAAGAAAAAAAAAATTAACGATCTTGGGGACCTACATAAAATCACCAAGGATCCACATCTTGAGAAGCAAATGAAGGATCCACAACAGTCAAGGAATTTACGGATCCACAGAAAACCAGAGCAATTTAAGGATCCACAAAGATTCAAAATAAAATTAAGGATCGATGAAGGTAAAAACGCGTTAAAATCTATGATGGTCCCCCAAAATAAAACAGAATCGATGAAGAACCTAGAAAATTAAGAATTCAGGACAGTGAAACAAAAAAGATCCATGAAGGCAGAAGAAATTAAGGATCCACGAAGGTAATGGTGATGTAGCGGGTGCCCTCGGTGACAGGGAGGCCCTCGTGGAGATGGGTGAGTCTGCCAGGGTGCATCAGCACCCACCCAACCTTGGTATTGGTGACACTGCAGTTGTAGCGTACAAACCTGCAGCCGCCGCCCTGGGGAGAGTGACAGTGTTAGTGTTCAGATGCTCAGCAGTGGTAAATGTATATTTGAGTAACATACTGAGAGTATCATTGAGAATCAAGTAGCATGCAAGTAGAGAAGCATATTGTAAGGCATACAGAGAGGATAAAGCACTAAAACAATAGCCCACAGTAATAGATATCTGTTTATTTTAAATTTCTCGTTGATTTGAACTTGGAGAAGGGTAAATGCAGACTTTTATACACACCACTTAGTACTTTACTCTATTAGGATAAAAAAATACCGATATCTCGTAGGAAGAGCCTAGTCTGAAATGGTTACGAAGTGCGCTGTTCCAAATATGAATGCAGTGGGAAAAATTGCAGCATTAGTAAAAAATATTTGACACTTTCGAGGGAACTTAACCTACGTTCTCAGGCTGCGCAGTTTCTCTATGAGGGTTTTTTCTCCTATTAATTCCTATGGGAGAAAGCGTCCTTGTAGCGAGGCAGGAAGCCTGAATAAGGTACAACCAAGAAAATAACTTTCAATCTTTTCTCTCGTATATAATGCTCAACGTACCGTATAATCTAAATTATATTTCCAGTTAAACTAGAGCTGCACTTCCAACTAGCAGCGCAATGTTAAAAGAGAAAAGACAGACATACAGACAAACGGATAAAAGGATCACCAGCAACATTTGATAATTTATTTCACGTGGTATTTCTAACAGTTCCTACAAATTTCATAGAGATTCGTCCATAACTTTTTAAGTTATGTTTCTAACAGACACACATCCTCCCGTAAAAATATAACCTCCTTAGCGGAGGTAATAATCCCACAGCTCACCTGGTAATCAATACCAGGCCTGTTAAGACCAACATTGATGGTGTAGGTGGAGGTGTCGTGGTGGGGCCTCAGCGAAGGCTGCTCGTCTGGACGGTACCGGACTGTGAAGGCCATCAGGGCTTGGGGCGGCTGTGGGTACCATGCGGATTGTCAACCCATCAGTGCCGAATGTACACTTTCTTAAACTTCACAAATAGTGAAAAATAATGCTTAAATTGGGCGCTAAAGAGCCATTTTCCATTTGGTGTCTACTATGCACATATGTAGATAATAACAATAGTGAAAAATAATGTTTAATTCGGATATCAAAGGGCTCTTTAATTAAGCCTTTGCTGCCTACTTTATACATTTGTGACTATATAAAAAGTGAAAGATGATGTTTAATTTAGACACCACACTATTGATCAGCCCTTTAGTCTCTAATGTTCACTTCTGTGGACATAAAAAAATAAGTGAAAAATGTCATTTAATTCAGGTAATAATTGTTTTTAACCCTTTAGTATTTATTATGAACATTAGTGACTATTATTAAAGCTATTTTTTTGTATAAGTAAAATGTGAAATAGACTCAGCATATTTCAAAACGTCACGGGATTCTTTTTGTTCACACAGCGGGTTAAACTGGATTTAATTTCGCTGATTAATTAAATGAATATATAACATTTGTTCTGAAGCCACAAATATCAACCTCAGCTCAACTAAGCTTGGCTAGGAACCAGGTTACGGTAGCAAGGTAAAAGACGGTACTAAACTGAACTAATTTTAGGTGATCTAGTTACATCAATTCAATGTACTCGAAGCAACAGTACTACGCATCAGAGCGGTACGAGGCAACAGTGCTGCGCATCACAGCTGTACGAGGCAACAGTGCAGCGCATCAATTGCTACTCCTCAAGTACTGCCATCTACGGACTGCACTTCCGCTTCTGGAGAGGCAATAATTTTTTCTAGAATGAGATGCCGCACATCTCGGCATCACGGGGTATGCAAATGAGCTCTCTTGAATAAGGAATGCGGGAATTTCAGAGTAGACGGAGCAGGAATACTTTAGTCGCTTCGTGCAGATCGGCTTAGACAAACTACGTGACGAAACTACGCAAGACTACGGATGCTCACGCCTGCATCGTTATTGTAGCCCTCGAACACCCGCAGCTGCAGCGGCTGTATGTAGGCCCTCAGGATATCCAGCCACTCGTAGCGGTACTCGATCTGTGCAGGAAAATTGAAATGCGTTTAATTTCCAAGGGGAAATATTTAATCTTTGCGGTACTAAAAAACATAATATCAGTAATGTTGAGTTGCTCTTTTTTCAAGTCACTTGGCTCCAAGTAGTGCGGTAGAGAAATAAAAAAAGTAAAAAAAAAAGGACAACATGAGACGTAATCAGCAAAAGAAATAGGTAGGTTAGAGAGAACTGCTACCGAGAAATTGAGCGTTCATCTCTGCATCAAAACGTACCAGAAGATTATGAGAATTGACATCACAGGAAAAACTTTCTCGAAATCTTACTAGCAATGAACTCTTCATCGACTAATTTGCTTCAACTATTACCATTACAACCAAGGAGCAGGGAAACATTATTTTTTATTCAACCCAATCACACACTTCTGCTATTTCTGCAGAAGGGACGAAAGGCACTAAGCCCTAAACAAGAAATAAAAATATAAAGTACCAAAGACTTTGCCATAGACCAACACAACGGCAACTGCTGTACCATGGCATGCAGGAATATATAACGCATTCATACAGTAGGTACAAAATAATATGATCATACCTGGTTCATGTGGATGTCGACCGTGGGTACAGTCTCGTATCCGCCCTCCAGTCTCTTGTCCTGGAAACAAAGTGCAACAGGTAATGTTTCGATGTAAATTATTCTTCTTCACACGGGTAGCTAGTTGCTACAGAGTTAAAAATACCAAACGTAGAAAACACCAGCAACAATTAGAGTTCGTGAGGAAGCTCACAGCCTGCAGCTACACAGGCTGGAACAACAGATAAGTTACACCTGTAATGCAGTGCGACCTCTCCCCGCAAGTGTCAGAGAGCCACTTAGCTCAGGATAGATGCATGGCGACCTAGACCGTCACTCTCGGACACAGGCACGGTCGAAGCTGCCACTCTTCACTATACATACAGTCCGACTAATGCATCACTACAACGGGTTGTATTATCTTTAGCATCTCACTAAATACAGCGGGTAAGCAATTTATTACTAATAGATACAAGTTAGAATAAATACAAATGTACTGTATAAATAAGCGTTTTTTATTATAGGAATCTTACTTTAGGCAATATTTACCACTTAGGCATATAGAAAGATATTCACGGATCTGTCGCTACTCATTAGCAGAGCTGGACATTTGCAACGTTGATAATTGAGTGGTAAGTAAAAAGAAAAGAGCCTTTCATTAAAAAAACTCATTGAATTCTGCGGCAGGGCTGCCAATGCTCACCTTGATGATCAGTGGCTAGACGGCATCATAAGTGTCTTCGAATTGAGCAAAAGTATCGCAATGACTTATTCTAATCTGATAATCTTTAATTTGCTTGAAAGTTTAGTCCTAAGCGCTTGATTAGCCTCTTTGGCTTAAGTGTTAAGCGCTGATCAGCGGAAAACTTGAACCTGCCGCCAAGATTGAGTTTAGGGCCGCCTCAAGTAAAATATATTTCCGATCACCGCCTCAAACTCCACCCTAAGTTACGAATCGAGGGCAAAGGATTGAAAATTTGGAGAAATTGAAACGAAACGTGTTAGCTTATCTCAAAGTCGCAAGGCGAATCAAAGGCGTTTGAATAGGTCAGAATGAACTGAACCTTAGCCCTGACGATCTTGTGGGAATGGGCCACTCGGTCTATCCAGAGTCCAGTAGCTAATGCAGCGAATAGCGGCTTCTACCCCCCCCCCTGATGCTCCCTCCTCAAGCAAAGGCTCGAACCCCAGAGATACTTCGGCCAACAGAGCTCGACTTATGTCTTATAATTTGTGAAGAAGGAATTAAACATTTACTGATTTGAAGGTAATATACCATATATATACCATATATACCATATATATACCATATGTACCATATAGCCTATATACCATCTCAGGCAACTTGCAAGAAAGTTTCGAAACCTTCCAGCCAAGCCTTCGAGATCCCGCTGTCAAGGCTTCGAGGCCTCCTTCCAAGCTTTCGAGACCCCTGCCAGAGCTTCTAGACCACTTACTAAGTCCTCGAGACCCCTTGCCAAGCCTTTGAGACCACTTACTAAGGCTTCATACCCCCTGCCAAGCCTTCGACACCTACTGCCAAGCCTTAAAGACCACTTATTAATGTTGCGAGACCCCCTACCAAGACTTGGAGACCTCCTGCCAAGCCTTTGAGACCCCTTAATAAGGCTTCGATACCTCCTGCCAAGCCTTAGAGACCACTTAATAAGGCTTCGAGACCCTCTGCTAAGGCTTTGAGGGGCATAGAAAAAAAACCCCGGTGGAGAAAAAAGCCCCCGCCTATCTCCTAATATACTTTTATTGCCCATACTTAGTTATTTTGAAGCAAGTTGCATTAAAATAAGGTAAATTATACTGTACTCCAATTACCTACCCTAACCTAACGAAAGCAATCCCTAACCTAGTCTAGCGTTTTCTAATTGAACGTAGCCTAATCTAACCACATCTAATTAAACCTAACCTATTCTAACATACATTACCTAGCTTCGTCTGCCTTATCTTACGAGTTCGTAACTTTTTTCACCTAACCCGACCTAACCTAATTACTTAACCTCAGCTAACTAGACCTTAACGTTTTTTTTATAACAGCGATTAAGTATGAGAAAAGCAGGCCTCGCCCACCTATAATTTTTAAATGATTTGAATCCTTGTGTAATTAACACACTTTTCGTATACAAGCAATTATTTATCTGATAGGCCCAATAAGCACAAAGTGCAACGGAAGGACTAAATGGGACTAAGATAAAATTTAGCCGTGACCGCCCTGCATGTAGCCAAATGACGTCACACCGACGAATCGAAGTACATATTTGAGGGGTCGGACCTCAGGCCTTCATAAGCTGGGTTCATAATCCTAACCAAAGATGTATTCAGTGTTATTTTCTTAACGCGAGAGAAGCCATATGAATATTTATTGCTCAAACTTTCTCTACCTGACGACACTGTGTTTTATGCATGGGTGCAACTCAAGTAGCTGGCCAGTCAGGAGCGGGAGATTGAATTAGGGCGCACAAATACGTCGAATATGTTTAAATATGTATTGTGAAGCGCACTGTAACTAAATACGAAGTGTAAATGAGGCTTCACTTCAATGAAGATGGATCAGGGGGCCATACTGGACTAGATTTTGTCTCTAGTGCCGTGAAAGTTTCCACCAGGATTCACTGCATGTTTTATTAATTATTATAATTCCTTCTTGTTCAATTAGTATATATTCTCTTCTTTTATGTATTTGTTCAAGGGATGAAATTCTCACTAGGCGACGATTTTTCAGGTGAAATTGATGAGAATACTCATAGGCTGCTCAGCCGGCGCGTTCGTCGATGTTGACGTGACTAATGCCGCCACTTTTTGATGCTAGTTTGCCGTGAGTTCTCTTAGCTTCGTGGATAGGGATAACCGGAGACACTCGATTTTTTACATAGAGCAAATTCAAAATGTGAAAATTGGGCTGTTATAGAAAGGTATAGCTTAACTTAAACTAACCTCACCTAACCTGATCTCACCTAAACTATACCTACCTAACCTACCCCAACTTCACCTTACCTAAGCTCACCTAGCTAAATCTAACTTAACCTCACATTACCTATTTCATGAGTTCTTGCAGCCCACGTTCGCACATGCAAATATTGAGTCAAATTTAGCTTAGCACAATGTAGTTGAGCTTATTTAAATATGCTTTATTCAAATAAATAACTAGAGCTCTCAAATATAGCTTCAAGAGAAAGCGGGGCTTTTTTCCTACCGGGACAGTTTTCTGGGTGGCTTTTTTCCACCGGGGCTTTTTTCAACCTGGGGCTTTTTTTCCGGTTACCGGCTTTTAGACCCCTGCCGAAGCTTCGAGACCCCTTGGCCTGGCTCCGCGATCCGCGAGGCAGCCACGACCCACCGCTCGGAAGCCCTAATCTAAATAACGCGAAGACTCACGTAATGGGACCCGTCGGACCACCCGCCGAAGTTCTCGTTGACTGCGATCATGTCTTCAGCGTAGCGCTCCTTGAAGACTGGGAACCAGTACACGTCGGGACAAGGCTGAGGGAAATAAGCAAACGGTTATGTTGCCGCAGACTCTCTTTTCATCACCTTCACTTAGCTTTGCCAATGGAAATTACGATGGAGATTTCAGTAGGAATAAAAAAAATTGCTCAGAAAAAATTATGTCAGAAAAATCCACAGAAAACTAAAAAAAACTGATGTCTTGTATTTGTTTGATAGTGTTTTCAGAAAATATTGTAAAGGATAGTTGGAAGAGATACAGTTACAGCACTCATTTTGGTTTACTGACTCGTTAATCTGTCTTTGTCGGTTATTGGGAAGAATTGACAAAGCTTTCATATAAAGTATACAGCAAAGATTTTGTCTCACACAACCAACATACAACATAGAATTGTTCTCATCAGAAGAGCGTAGTTCTAACCATGGCAATCGTGGCGTTCTCAGCAAGGCTAGACGAGTAGTTCTCATGCAGGTATCGCGCTTCCCAGTCCCAGCGGTTCTCGAACATCTGCCACATCTCCGGCCGGAAGTGCTTCGTGACGAAGTTATCAGAGCTCACCAGATGGCCCATGTCTAGCCGGTTGCTTACGTACATGAAGACACCCTGCATGTTTGAAACATGTTTGGTTAGGACTGTGAAAATTCCAGCTTTTCGAAAGATATGCTGTTCATATATAAAAAATTGTAACCCCTCTTTAGAGACATAGAAAGCTTTTTCTCGAAGGAATTCAAGCTGGTCAGCTGAGAAGCCGTAAAGTGCTAATTTGTTTCATAAAAGTTGATGTACAGATTGTCCTGCTCTTTGGGAAAAATGATGTTCCAGCTCAGTTTTTGTATCGGTAATATATTTACTTTCCATTAAGAATACTGAACACATCCTTTGAACGATTATTGTAAACCTTTGAAGACATTTCATACAGTGGTTTATCTACGAAAATCGAGACTCAGTTGAAGTTTGAAATTATTACATCGAGGTGATTACATGATTACATCGAGCCTTTAAGGCTTTCATATACGAGGCGCTGCCTTACACGACATCTGCTTTACGAGTGGTTAAAGACAGTCCTTACGATGTTTTTCGCCACAGAACAATATAAAAAAAAGATGACTTATAAAATACACTATGGCAAAGAGATTAATATTAAATGACAGTCGACGGAATTAAAACTTAACGTTTCGGGACTAAGAATCCCATCCTCAGAAGAAAAAATAAAGGTTAAACTATACTATGAAATAAAAGAACTTTCTTTATTAGCTAGCAATCAGGGAGCATTGGTGTTAGCGGGGGGAAGTCTAAAAGGCAAATGACCAGAGCTGCGTGGAGGAGCTGGATGTCAGCTCCTGTACA
>LQNS02000228.1:5699652-5714740 GCA_001587735.2 Parhyale hawaiensis
AGAAAAAAGAGCGTACCTTGTCGCGAAGGTTAGCGCAGAAGGCCATGTCGGGCTCCAGCAATTTGTTGATGAAGGAAGGCTTGCGTTCGGGGTCGGTGAACAATTCACTCTTGATCATGTAGGCGTTGCCTACGAAGGGTACGTTCCATAGACCTCTGTTGGTTCAGCAGGGCATTAGTAAGTATATATATGTACTGTAGTAGTGGTAAGTGTTAGAATAAAGGGTTATTAGTGGCGATACAGTATGCTTCTGCCTGAGATTCTGTGCTGCTATTTGTGCTCATAAGTTATGTTCCTCATATATTCTAGCCTTAACAAAATCCTAGATACTCTTACGACTGACTGAAGCAATGAAGCAAACATGTCCTAGCCTGTTCTCATATATCCCAACTTAGCTTTTTTCCACGCTATCCTAAAATTTATGTATCAGGAACCTCCAATTTTTTTTAAGCAAACTTAGCCGCGCATAACCTTGACTAATTACCTATTTTTTTTTTTTGGGGGGGGGGGGCATTTTGCACGGCGTGCATAAGCTGGTGTGTGATAATTACTCGGTCCCGGCTTAGTATGTGATCTGCCTCAACTTTTGGGTTAGGTTAATGACAGGATAAGTGCGTCGCCCTAAAATTGTAAGGGCTTAAAATATTAGATTACTTCTAAGGGCGACGCACTTATCCTGTTCTTAACCTAACCCATTAGTTGAGGCAGATCACATACTATGCCGGGACCGAGTAATTATCACACTCCAGCTTATGCCACGCCGTCCAAAATGCCCCCCTTAAAAAAAAACATTAAAAACGGTTGACATAGCTACATCTTCATAGTAGTCGTAAGTAATGCTAGTACATCTACAGTGCGGATTCAAAGTAGTTATATGTTCTGCTGCTTATTTTCTTGTGCCTAATCAAGTTTGCGCTGATATATAATCATTGTAGAGTACAAGGACGTTCCTTTATTACAAAATCCACGGCAATGCACGACCTCCGACCAGATTTACGGTGCCAAAAGCAAAAGGTTGACCCACCGAGTACGCGGAGTTACCTGGTACATGGTACATCACACAGGCACAACTGGTACAACAACGGTACAATGCACATTTCGCCTGCACAACTCCTCAAATAACTTATAAATGCACTCTAATGCTAAATTATATGGATGATACTTGTTTTTTTTTACTGCACTTGGCATAGAACTCCCAAAGCGCTCGTCCATTTCGTACCAGAGACTTATTTTTTTTAACGTTTTGCATGAGTAGCATCCTTCATACAGTAGCATTACGGTATTTGTAGATGTGAATCTTTTTCGGCCTCTTTGAGGTACGTAAATAGGGTGACAATGTTGGTTACTTGTTGGGCCACAAAAGCAAATGAAGCCGTGGAGTGTTCAGCTGTGGTCATAACAGAAGCAAAACTCACCTTTTCTGGTTCTGGACAATTTCAACATAGTCGGCGCTGCGGGCGTAGAAGCCGTCCGATGTGAGGGCTCCCCAGAAGTTGCTCCAAGGCTTGTAGGGTCTCGCCAGCATGGGTGCTATCACTTTCCTGTAGTAAACATGGTTAAATTACCTGAGGTGTTTTACAGAACTAGGGAATAAAATAAGGTAAGGAGCGCACGCACATACAAACACCTTATTCATTGCCATTAGGAACATCCTCGTTTCATTTGGTTACAGCGAGCGGGATGAAGGCTGGTCGTCTTCTAGGGCTGAATCTTAATGTGAGTATGAATAGGCATTGGCTGCAATGTTTGGGATGTGTCATACTAAAGTAAGAGCGTCCTAAAGGACGCAACTAAAATAAACATTCAATTAAAAAATAACTGCCATGAACCGCGTACATACTATGAAGTAACGAGCACCGCAATATATCTCTCACTATAGCTACAATGCTACGTAGAAAACAGCGTGCCAATTCTAAGTAAGTTTACTTCATATTACGAAAGACTCATATAAAGGTACACAGTAATTACCTGTTCTGTTCGACGAGCAGCTTGAGCACGAATGGATTGTCGAGGTGTGCCATTGAGTCAACATACATCAGGAAGTCGCTGTTTGTGCTTATAGCGAGGTCCCTGCAGAAGAAAACAATGCATATATCACAATCAGAAACAGTATGTTAAACCAATAAATATATAAATATACCATGACCTCTGAGCAACGCAATAGAGCAAAAGAAAATATATACAGTGTTTTCTGCGAATATAATAACAAGACTGAGAAAATGTATATTGATCACGTGAAAAATTCAAGACTGCTGACACTTTCCATCTCAGCCTGGAAGACGAACCTTAAAGCACACCGCAATACGACTGTATTGGCAGGTTTTAAAACAACCTTGCAATAATCAGAAATTACAGTTTTGCTTGAGTGATAAAGTGACCAACAACAATAAAAACAATTTCAATATAAGACATATTTACGAGGTCAAAAACTGAGTGGCGCCAAAGAGTGACTTACTTTATCAGCAACTCATGTACCTTTTGAAGTTTCGGGGCGACAAAGAATACGGCTACGGCACACATGAGGCTCTTGGAACCACATGGTACCAAGAGCCATTACACAACATTCCTCATCGTCACATTACTGCTCACTTCATCATTGAAATTAACGTGCCAAGACCGGGAGAGTTTAACTGTTACACAGCACATAGATACAAAGGAATGACGCTATTAGATCCTGCGATCCAGGTGTGTACAGATCACCGAAATTTCACGCCGAGGTTTGAAGCTTTAAAAAGGCAGCGCCTGGTAAAAGTAAAGTCAAGTTGATCGCACCCCTTACTGGGAAATCCTCACGCACTGGTTCGTGCTGGGAATATAGGGTAACTCTCTCCTATCCTTCCCATTTCTGGAAAAGTAAGGGCCCCATGGTGGCTGTGCATGCCTATCACTTGCTTACTCAGAACGTCAAGCGCTGCAAGAGCTCGCATGCCTGACTTCGCACTCGAACCTGTAACATCGAGTGTCATGAGTTCAGCACGCTAGACTGCTGCTACAAAGGGTATACACTGTATGGTCTTGCGGATCTCACTTGAAGATGAGGTTTATAACTAGATGTTTATATACGACCAACTGGAGATCTCAAGGTTGGGAATAGAGAAATCTTACACAGCTTTGTTCTTGGTGTGCCATTCCTTGGCGGAAGCGTCGTGTGGGATGTACTTGAGGGACTTGTAGAGACGACCTGTGGTGTCCACCCACTCGGTCACCATCTCACCGTGGAACTCCGCCTGATCAGATCCGAAAACTATCAATTTAGGCTCTATTATTACTAAAATTATTATTGTCTTGAGATGGCATTATTTCAAATACTGAAGAAAACGAAGAGAAGCACAACAAGAAATTTGGTTACCCACGACGCGTTTAGCCGTACCTTGGCTCATCAGGTGGGGGGTGGAAGATGGTCGAATCTGAACGTCATCTGATTCGACCATCTTCCACCTTCCCACCTGATGAGCCGAGGTACGGCGAAACGCGTCGTTGGTAACCAAGTTTCTTATTGTGCTTCTCTCGTTTGCTTCAGTATTTTAAATTATTATTGGTAATACTATGATTATTATTGATATTAATACGACAAGCCTGGGCATCCAAATGTAAGTAATGAAACCTAAGTACCCCTGCATATTAGCAGGACCAAGCACGGACCTCGGCAATGAATTTTATGCTAACACAAATTGGGGTATAATTTATAGAGCACCGACCGACGCAAAGTATGGCAATTACAACCTGACAAATTCAAATTTTGCTTTCGGAACAGTCATTTATCAGTTTACTCGAAGAGAACTGAGAACTTTTATTGATTAAATGGGTTTGTTGCAGCTGCAAAATTGGCACGCCTGACATAACGGAACTACGTGCGCTACAGAAACCTGCCTCTGACTGACTGAAAAGTATAAAAGATTTTGTCATCAAAATTTCGTGTAACCTTGTCATCCTGATGGCTGCTGAAAACTATATATAAACATGCACATAAAAAAAACACGGTCGAAATATTACTCAACGCTGTAGGTAGGGCGCAAGATGCGAAAACACCCAGCATCGTGACTTTACCAAGGTGACGTGGTAAGAACAACGCCACCTGGCCTTCGTCCGAAGGCAGGCACCTAAAGTTCCCCTCCCAGTGAGGATGAAGAAAGATAGCAACTGTGCTCATACGCATCAACACATATACAAATTTTATTGATGCTTTTATAAATTATGCTTACTACAATGATACTTATAAGTTGGTGATGAAAAATACAGCTATATTATTACTTATAAATATGAAACAATTGCAGAAAGGGACCTATAGCAAGACTTTTATTGTTAAAAAAATACTGCTGTGCTATTAGTTAAAAAATGAACAAATGTGAAAAACGGACTTGTTACAAAGACTTTCAGTATTAGACTAATGTACTGTAGTGTTACAAATATTAAACATCAACAAGTACAGCTGAACCAAAACGCGTGCACCTACCTACATCCATTAGCCCTCATTTTCAAGTAAATAGAAAGTTACGTGTATGTACATAGCCACTTACCATATTATGGAAATAGAGATGAATGCGGTCCTTCGGGTACTTTTGCTGAGATTAAAAGAGGTTTTTAAGAAGTTCCTTCCCTCAACCAAAACCGTGTTTCTGCCGTTCGCAGTCCTCCCCCTTGACTGAACCGAGGTACCTAAGTTACCCGTTGTAATCCTCCCAACACTCCCTGCCATATAGAGACATGATATTAAATACTGAAGAGCTAAGAAATAGACAACACAAAGCACAGGTGTACAGAATTTTAGAAATTTTGTACTGCAGTACCATCAAGGCCTATATTGACTTCGATTTTTTTCAGCGATCAGAATTAGTCAAGACAAACTTTATTGTTGGCTGGAGTTAACTGAAGTTATGATTAACTGCAAATAACATGAGAACGTAAATACTGTCACCGTTGGCGCACACCGCAATTATCAATTCAGTGCAATGAACCAGTGCCGATAGTATCCATCGCAAATCACCCAACCGTCTGCAGGAACTACCGATAATATTTTCCTCAACAACAAGAAGTAATTGAGGGCACTACGTTAAAAAGGACTTGCCTGCAACCATCAGTAGGGTTCCAGGATCGGGCCAGATAGTTTCCATAGGTGTTGAGCACAACATTGGTTTTACGGTTGGCACGGAATACGATCGGTACGGAGGTGTAGACCGTGTTCTGTACATAGCCTTCTCTTCCAGCAAACCGTAATTCCAGTTCACCTGTTCAACAGAAATTAGCAGAACAATGAACATGAAAGCCAAGTCCATACCCAAGTGGCCTACGGATAGGGGAGCAGACTTTCGCAATCGTCTTGGCCTTGTAGAAGACAACATGCCGAACTCCGTGAAGTTTGCACAGAAACTATCAATATTGAGATAACTTTTATTGAAAACCGTGCATAGTCAACAGGAATTCATCATATTATTTAAAAAGATACAGCATAGATGAATACTGAAGTTTTCACTAGATATACCTAATGTACTACATGCCAATCAGAATCGTTTTCTAAAACGTCTTGGTGCTCGGACAAAGTTATTAGGTTAGAGAGGATTACTAATAGAAGTTCATCGATGCCCTTTAAATAATATACGGTACACTTACCAATCGTGTTAAAATATACTTACGAAATAAAAATAACTTCCTGAAAGCGAGGATTGCGAAACTATTTTGACGGATACGTTAAGTGACTGTCTATAATAACTGATAACAGATTAAAGGTGTCATCGAGTAAATCAGTTCATTCAAAAGAAACTAATTTTATAAGCCTTAACTTTTCCGAAACCTCAGACACCACCCCTGGTTTTGTCACCCCTGCGGTAGGAATTTGGACGGAGTTTATCGAAATTTACAGGGATTGTTAGGTATGTTGAGAGGAACAGATGATTAACTTTTGGTGAAGATTCATCCATCCGTTTGTTTGTTTGCCTCATTTTCTCAATGCCATAACTCAAGAAGTTATGGACGGATTTTTATGAAATTTACATGAGTTGTTGTGAGTTGTTGGGTATATCACGAAGAATAAATAGCCAAATTTTCGTAATGATCCGTTTGTCACTGTTTTTGATTTCATGCTTGTTTGCACTATAACTCAAAAATAATGAATGGATCTTTATAAAATTTATATGGGCTGTTATAAATGTTAAAATACGTAAATAATTGAATTTTGGAGCAGAGCAGTTGGTTCATTTTTATGTTTGACTCATGTTTGTCATAATGTTTGTTAGCAGCATAACTCAATGAGTTATGAACGGTAGAGATTTTTTTAATGACTTAGACAGTTGTGACAACTTCCAGTGTTTACTAATCTAAAACCACAACTATGTTTCTTTTAGTACCAGAGTCTTGGTTAAAATAAAAAAGCATTGGCAACGGAACGATGGCGGAGGTATGCGCTTTCAGAGTGCTCTAGTTAAATTTGGTCATCACTCCAGTAACCGTTTGGGTATTAACGCCTGAACTCGATCCACAGTAGCGAAGCCAACGCTCATAATCGAAATTTTAGACAAGCCACAGCTCATGAGATTAGCTTATCGCTATGCTCTATGGAGCTATCTTGTACGATAACACCTTATCTAGAGTTCATGTGCAACTTGGATTAGCCGATTTTTCAGGCAGTACAGTGACCACATGAAATGAAAGGCAACTGTCCTTGCCTTCGGCGACAAAGTCAAGAAAACACACCCAAGCGTGGAATTGTTCAACAATACAAAAGCTAAATAAGTTAATTATGTTTAACGGGCTGCATTCCCGTCTGTCATACCTGCTGTTCCAAGTGCTTCGACGTTGTTATGATAGCAAGGATCATTACAATGATAGTACCAACAGGTAATGATAGGTTTGGTAAAGCAAAGTAAATATTAAATAACGCAGACTGTTGACTTCATAATACAGCAATCTTACTTGCTGCCCAAATCGTTTCAAAACTATCCTTGTATTTATGGAACAAGGAAATGATAGAAGTAAGAACATGTTGTAAAAAAGATCTCGTAAGTAAGCATATGCAGAGCACCTTTTTATCGAGGTATACTCTTTTCTGCAGAACTTTTACATGATAAGTGCTCCTTTACAGCGCAACCTAGGAATGATGAAAGTATTTACGAAGAAATACTAAGTATAATTCACTATTTTCTGTTCGAATGCTTCTATCTCATGTGTAACGCCTATCTTTTACGTACGTAACTGAATATAAGAAGAAATGGAAATCAACAGAAAGAATTAGCAAGTGAAATCATTAGCTTCGGTTCGAGAGTTGGACTCGCTTCTGCAGCGTTTATCCTATTTATTATAAGTACTTCTACAGTACTGTATCCAAGAAGAATTGCACATATTAACAGTAAGAAATAGCAGGTGAAAACACTAATGTCTCGTCCAGAGCTACAGTCACACCTGGAACGCCATACTGATTCAAGAAGAGCGTGATCGTGTGGTTAGCATATATTATACTTCTTACGTTTTTGGAACAAAAGGTAAACGAAAGCAAGGATCTGCAAGCATAAATATACGTAAGTAACCTTCATTTGCCAATTTCCCTCTAGTGCCAAATTCTCACCTGTGGCGCCATGCAGATTCTGGAAGAGTGTACTTGTGTGGTCTATGGAAAGGTGGAACTTCTTGCGGACGGCATCCTTGAGGTAGAGTTTCGTGAAGAGCTCCTGCAAACTTTTCTCGTCCTTGCCGTAGTCGCTGAAGATGCGATGCAAATGTTCGGCTGGGCCGACGAAAGCTGCAACAACAAAGACAACTTCTTGATCGTCGGCCCAAAGTTGGGACATCGAGATTGAGCAAAGCCCTGGAATGAGTGGCTCAGAAGAGAGCTGGATGTGAGGGTGCGGGTGAAGTGAACTTAGCAGAGTCTTGCTCAGGAACAGCGAGATAAGAGATTGCGCATAACTAAGTGTTATAGGCACACCATACCAAGCGGAGTCTTGTTTGGAAAGAGTAGAATAAGCGTGTACAGGCAAAATGAACAGTAAGGAAAAAAGGAGAACAGTGCACGGATAAAATTAGTCCGGCCAAAGTTTCGCTTGAAAAATAAATCCAGTAAAGTCTTAAGGAGGAAATACGCTCAGAGAAGCATGACTTAGGAAATAGCAGGATAAGACTGCAGGAGAATATCTACCGAGAAAAATGTTATAGGGTAGGTAACATGAGCGCAGCAGAGTCTCACGAGCAAAAATTTTCTAGCTAAACATTATGGGCACAATATTCCCTGCAAATATTAAATGGACAGAACATACCCAAATAAGCCTAAATTACAAAACTGAAACAGGAAAAAATGTCCGAGTAAATTATACCCAGAAGAATCTTGTTCAAAAACATCTGGATAACAGTTCACACTGGTAATCGAAACTTACTAAAAAAGACTCAATATAGGGACAGAACAGACTCAGATAGAAAATCCATGGGACCATTCATTTATTTTCCTATAAGGACGGACAATTTTGAAAGTTATAATAATATATGTGCTCCAGATTGCAATTTTTGATGAGCAGTGAAGTCCAAATTTTCAGATTTTCTGCAATTTCAAAGCTTGACTAAGTCGAGAACCTCCAACTGGGCTAAAGATAATGTGTACAGTGTACAAAGTTTATGTAAAAAATTCTCTTATAGGAGTCGTTCGACATAAGCGGGTAGATATTTAATATTTGATTACTGCGATTCCAATTGAGTGAGAAAGTTACGTTTGCAAAGTATTATAGTGAAGAATTCATCAGTCGGGAAATTCACCTGTTTTCTGACATGTTCAACTGCGAATAGTTCTTAATAATTTGGAAGTTTTGCTCGCAAAATTTAGAACGGAGCTGCTTCTGGATTTGCAGTTACATGATCAGTGCTGTATAATAAAAAATTCACAATTTTATTTATTTATCATTAAATGATATTATAATAGTAGCGCCAAAACTGTGTTACGTTGAAGTTTATCATATAACGGCACGGATCACTAGTTTGTCAAATACGAAATAAATTTCCCTTATAGGGCAATGCAGCAAAATTTAGTAAACGTTCTAACTTTGCACACGTGGTAGCTTGGGCACCAATATGCTTCAAAAAAAGGATAGAAAAATGAGAAGAAAGTCCACACGCTATTGGTGACAGCATATTACATTACTAAGTTTATCATAGAATCCAGAAAGTTTGTGCGGTTTTGAGAATGGATTTTCCAGGAGAAAAACACAAAAAATTTTCATGTCTACGGTATATTTGGTTAACATTATCTTCCGACAGAAAGATAGTATCTAAATTCTAACAATATTTTTGTCGTATTTGATTTTAATATTTTCTCATCCGGAAGTAAGAACTTGACACCCATTTTAGAGCAAAAATTCAAGAATTTAATTTAAGAATCTTTTCCTTTTTTTGTATGAGAATTTTACAGTCATAAATATATGGGGCTGAGCTAACTCGTTACCAAAGTTTTTATTTCCTTAGGAACGCAATAGAAACCGTTGCAGCAACATAACACAGTTTTGCAGCAGTTGGGTCGAGGTAAAAGTTAAGTGCTCCTAAACTGTATTTAGTTAGCTGGCAAACACTTTGCTGTATAAGTAATAATAACTTTACTAAGAACACACTCGGCGCACAAATACGCCCTCAAGTACAGAGTAAATAAAATTATTATTATATCAGCATACCTCCAGCGTCCAAGAACCGTCGGCCGTGGGCCAGTTTAGGAAATTTAGATTCCAGAGACTTGTCGGGCCAGCAGATACCATCCGCGGAGAGCAGGATCTTCACGGGCCCACCGGGACCCTCGTGGTCCCTGCTCACCTCCTCCACCACACGTAACGGGCCCGCCGTCAGTATGGCATCGGGTCTGCGGGTCGTACAAGACTTCGCTTAGTGTCACCGTTGATTTAAGATAAGATTAGATAGCTGGCAATAGCCGGACGAAGAGGTCCACTCCCAGAGAGAAGCCAAAACCCAAACTGCGGTCCTCTCTGAGTTCTTGTCGTCACTTCATGTGCATCAACTTCGCTATTAAAATTTGTGCAACTTAGCTAAACAAACTCATTTCATGTTTTAAAACTTCGGAGCATAATTTGTTTATTTAGGTTTTATAATTAAACGTCACATATTTAAGCTGCCCATATAACAGTGTCCCAGTTGAAATTCCCTATTTTAGTTTTCAATTTATTTTTTACATTATTGCAGTATCATTATTCGATTTCATATAATTCAATTTCAAAATTCAACTTTATACATTTCTGATTCACAACTCAGTTTCACACCCAAGTAGGGAGTTGCAGTAACGTGCAAGCGCATCATTTATTATTATGATTAACATTGCCGTTGAACTTGAGTTAATGAGCGGTCCGATAGGCACACAAGCGTAATTGCACCACGCACCCGTCAACGAAGAGAACAAGCCGGTCAGGACGTTCCTTGGCGATCTTTGCGATGGCATCCTGCACTAGTTTGAATTTGACATCCTTGGTGACTGGGGCTTTGTTTTCTCCGAGTACCTGCAAAATACCAGCACTGCAGTTAAAAGAGGGGGCGTTCACAACACCTTTTTCGAGTGTAGAGGATGTCTTCTGCTTGATGCAGATGCAGTAATTCAGCCATTAAAAAGCGGTAGGTGAACATATGAGGCTGTCGATCCCAACTGCACGGCGCATGCACACAAAACACCGGCATGGCGCACCACACCAATCACCTGCATGGCGCACACAAAACACCTGCATGGCGCACCACACAAATCACCTGCATGACGCACACAAAACACTGGCATGGCATACCACACCAATCACCTGCATGACGCACAGAAAACACGTGCATGGCGCACACTCACCTGTATGCTGTACTGGTAGACTTTAGCTGAGCGCAGCAGCCTGTTCTGAGCGTCAGACTCTCCGCTGCCCACCGTCAAAACAACAACATCTGCGGAAGACAGACGGGGGAGCAGGTCAGTTTAACTGGGAGATGCTTATAACAATTTTTACTGGTAGGAATATAAATAAATGAAGTCATAGAGTAAAAGAAAATAACTTTGTGGACATTTGTACAAAGGATGCTACTTAATCCAGCTGCTACGTGCATTGTGGCGACAATTTATTGGTGGTTTTCGTGCTGGTCAAAAGCTTCGACTGAGCTAAAGACGAGCTGAACTCACAGTGGCCGATTTCTATTGGTGCTGCGCTTGCACGTCAGAGTTTGCGCGCTCGCTTCTCGCTAGGTAGCCGAAATCTTGCGATACTCGGACTGCAGAGTCAGCGCTTCTGGCATTCGCAGTCCACAGCGAAGGCAGTGACAGAACCAGAAATTGGGACAGTCTGGGGGTCGCAGTTGTCTTATTAGCCTTTTGTCTATGACGCCACAACTCAGACAAACTTCGCTTTACTACACCGAACTCTCTATTTTAGGTCATTGCGGGTATTTATCTGATGCACAAACCTGTACATTCACATTCCCGAGTCGGAGCAGGTGGTCAAGCTGATTTTACCTGTACCTTCACTGTATGAACAATTTCTGCACATGTCTGAGTGACTCGCTGAACGTTGCCTGGACCTTGTCTAGAGATTAATTAACTAAATGTCGGATTTAATTCATATTTTGGCGTATGAAGCATTATGCATAGAACGTACAGACTAGCGTATTGATGCAAGATACCAGGCAAATTCTCGACTTCGTTGCAGCCGTGACATACCATCTCTTTATTGGCCAGCGGTCACACCGCTACTCAGCCGCTTCTGAAGCCACTGCCAGGGCTGCCAATGGGATTTTTTTTTTTAAACTCACGACCGTGGGAAACAACTCATGCTGTGGCAACTCTGCGTCCCGAAAGACAGATACACAGACACGCTGAAAACCATAGATCCCAGCAAATACTCCGCAGCCTGTAATTATTATGCTCTCAATGTACATTACTCGGACATTGTTTTACGATCAATACCTTATTTGAATCAAGGACAGTGGCGTTATTACCAATACACACTGCCTAAAATTAGGACATTGGAAACAGAGAGTAACTTTTGCAATGCCCTGATAGGCAGGTATGGGAACACCGTGCAGCCATGACACGCTCGGCAGGGGGCGAGAGATAAGCGGCGCGGTCGGGCGATAACAAAATCACAAACACTCGCTGATCCTGCGCAGTTACTTTATTGACATGTGCTGCAGGCAGGGATCAGGCGTCTGCCTGCCAGCAGGGACAAATCGGCCGCTAGCAGGGACAGAGCGGCTGCCAGCAGGGACAGAGCGGCTGCCAGCAGGGACAGAGCGGCTGCCAGCAGGGACAGAGCGGCTGCCAGCAGGGACAGAGCGGCCGCCAGCAGGGACAGAGCGGCAGCCAGCAAGGACAGAGCGGCTGCCAGCAGGGACAGAGCGGCCGCCAGCAGGGACAGAGCGGCAGCCAGCAGGGACAGAGCGGCCGCCAGCAGGGACAGAGCGGCAGCCAGCAGGGACAGAGCAGCTGCCAGCAGGGACAAATCGGCCGCCAGCAGGGACAGAGCGGCCGCCAGCAGGGGCAGAGCGGCTGCCGGTAGGGACAGAGCGGCCGCCAGCAAGGACAGAGCGGCTGCCAGCAGGGACAAATCGGCCGCCAGCATGGACAAATCGGCCGCCAGCAGGGACAGAGCGGCTGCCAGCAGGGACAGAGCGGCTGTCAGCAGAGACAGAGCGGCTGCCAGCAGGGACAGAGCGGCTGTCAGCAGGGACAGAGCGGCTGTCAGCAGGGACAGAGCGGCTGCCAGCAGGGGCAGAGCGGCTGTCAATAGGCACAGAGTGGCTGCCTGCACGGGCACAGTGGCTGCCAGGATTCAGGCAGGAAGAGAAAAAGAGCCTGAGAGAGAGTGCCAGCAGCGGTCAGTGCCAGGCAGGCAGCAGCTCGCAACACATTAGAAACTTCCAGCAAAAACTGCCCAGTATCGGAGAAAGCTCATGTCTTTCAAGTTCCGATCCTCCCGACTTCGCTCGCTCCTAAAAAGTCATTTTTCTTCTTCGGCCGAACAGCTGAGATCCCCCGGGCACCGAGGGAAGGTTCGCCGCGCTAAGGAAAACGAACTTTAAGCGATTCAGGCGAAAATATAAACTTTTATCGCAATTGTACGTGAGAAACGATGTGTCCTGATCTATCGCTAATATTAAAGATTAATGATAATGCCAATAATTTCCGAGAATTTAATGGTAGAATCCAGAGAGAGATGTTTCCCTTTTTAATGTGGGTGCGAGGTATACAGTAGATATCCTTATCTCTTCGTCGTTCCCTGTTTATAAACAATTTATTAGTCATTCGATTTGAATAAAAATTTATGCAGGCTTGTAGCGGAAAGACTAAAGGAAAACATGAGCTTCGTTGCGTTAACGATTAATAAAAAGCAAACACGGCGACTAGCAGGTACGATTGCTTCATCGCAATTGTAACGAAAACAAATGCATTTCTTTTAACAGCACATCAAAATTAATCAATAAACCATCAGAGTTATTTTCATCGCAATTTGCCGCTGAAAAATGGTTTACGGTACCGTATAAGAAAAAAAAAAAAAAACGAAATGAACCTAGGCATCATCCTGATATGATCCAAGGCACCATATAAAATGATTCCGGGCACCATATCAAAAAGATCAACGGCAACATATCGCAATGAACCTAGGAACCATATTGAAATGAACCCAGGCACCATATCAAAATGATCCCAGGCATCATGTCGAAATGAAGCTAAGCACCATATCGAAATGAACCAGGCACCATATGGAGTCAGGTATCTAAACAAATTCAATCTAAATTATCACTGAGAGACGATTTGCATCAATGAACGTACGGAAATGAATGAAATATAGGTAGCAAATATATTCATTTCTGTCAGAATTTCCAAAGGGAAAGTTGCGATAGGTAGGAGATTTTATACCTATTTATTACAGAAACATATTGCAAAAGTTGAGTTCCTAATATACGGTACGCATGAGATGCCATCTGAGTTATGACTAAGCAGCAATTTAAGGATTTTTTTTCGTTCTTCGCTCCAGAGAGCCGGGTACTTGACGCCGACGGCTGGTATTTTTGCAACATTAGTACCACTAAAACAAAGTATTACTTATTTACAACGTTGGGCGCTCCCCTGAAACAGCAATTTCTTGTTTCTTGATTTTCCTGCTCAGAAGCCCTTTTTCTCTACGCCGTGTGCCCTCTGGCTAATTTTAGGCAAGATGTCAGCCATGGTCTGTACCTCCCGTAGCCAAAAAGGCCTTAGAATCATTAAAAACTTCTATATGGCTTGCAGCCCCGTGGCCCTGGTTCATACTCCAATTATATCATTTTTGTAATCACTGAGAAGGTCGCAGGGGCCGTTGAACGTAAAGCCTATAAGAAATGCATAAGCGCCAGTACTCCACTCAAAAGGTAGTAGGGTAGCATTGATAATTTGCTACTGTAGTGGCGCGCTCAGGTCCGATTGATTGAAATGAGACAGTTTTTATCATAAAAATAAAATATATCCTTTAGGAAACTAGTTGTTGATGGCATCAAGAAAATGAAACGTAGCATTACCGTTGCAGTACATAGCACCAAGTAATAAGTACTGCATAACTCAGTGTGAAGCTACAGCGACGAGGCATAAACATGTAGCAGAACAGCAACACCTTGTATTAGTAGTAGCAGATATGCAACATGGCATGAAATTGAAGCAGCGCGGCAAAACAGCGTGAAGTTCTAGCTGTAGTGTAGCAGCATGTAACCTGTAGCAGCACAGCAATACGGAGTGATGATGTAGCAGCAATGCAACAGCATGTAAGCATGTTGCAGTACGGCATCAGGGCGTGAAGTTGCAGCAGCAGTGTAACAGAATGTAAACCTGTAGCAGTACAGCAACAGGGCGGGCCTGGTACACGGTTACAGCTATCTCAGGGCAGACGCAACCGTACCAGGCCCAGCCTGAACAAATGAGCACAGGTGTGGACGGTGTGTGTGCTCAGGTGGACACCTGTTCTGCCCTTACACCTTCACCTGGGGAACATCTTCAGTACGTGTGACACAGTTGTGTTCGCTGGTAATCCTTCATGGGTTTAATAAGAAAAGAAAAAGAATTTTTCGCTAAATGAGTGCAAGTGTTTTCTTCCTGTAATGTTAAAACGATGAGGGAGAAATG
>LQNS02000228.1:5716160-5740180 GCA_001587735.2 Parhyale hawaiensis
AATACGGGCAAGCATGTACTCTGGGAGCCAAACAATACGGGCAAGCATGTACTCTGGGAGCCAAACAATACGGGCAAGCATGTACTCTGGGAGCCAAACAATACGGGCAAGCATGTACTCTGGGAGCCAAACAATAGAAAACTGAAGAGACGCCCAGCCTCAGGATGGAGTTATCGGCCGTCTCATGAGTAGTCAATTCACGATTAACCCCAAAGTGACTGATCTAATTAAGGCTTGAGATAGACGTTTCAGTGCTGTTAAAGCTATTACATTTACATTATCTAGCAGAAATTGGGCTAATCCCACTCGTCCCAGGATCACTAGATGCGTACGAACATTCGATTCCACTCCATTATAAATTCTACAATAGTAATTTATTATCATCTAGAATGATAATAAAGGCAAGATCTCAATTGTCTAGTATATCTAGGGTATTTTATGAAATGGAAGTACAACGAAAGAGGTGAGTAGATATTACCGGGAGCCATTTTGGAGTTCCCTTTTCATACCCCAGACTTCCCACAGTTCTGAAGCTTAGAGTTCTCATTACCCTAACAGAAATTTTGGCCACTTCAGTTGATTTACGATTTTAGCTTCGGGTGTGGCCAAAAATTCCGCCAGTTCACTTCAAGTAAGAGGTATACAAATTTGCTGGTTGTTCTGGGATGGTTGTTCGCTGTTCGTGATAAGTGGTGAGAGAAAAATACAATGAGGCATGTCTCCAGGTAAAGTAGTTAGTCATTTTATTGATAATTCCAGCTTATGTGTTCATTGTTTTAGACAATTGGTAGGATGTAATACAATTAGGTAAAGTAAGAGGAATTTCTATTGATAATTCCAGCCCGTTTATTACTGCATTATTTTCATTTCCTAAAGACAGAAAGACGGACGTAGTCGCTCCTTTATAATCTCTATTTCTACCGATGTAGAGTATTATAAAATTGCTATACCTACTATTGTACCTGCAGAAAACTTTTTATCTTATTTTTAAATTAAGTAACCTCTATTTTTTTTTAAATGCATAATTTTGATTAAAATTAATCATGGCATTAACAAATTGTATAGAAAACATTATGTAGTTACAATGAGATGAAACGTTCAGAGAGCAATACATACTTTTTAACATTCGGCATTGTGATTTTCGCATTGTTTTCCATTTTAAACCGCAAGATTTAGCGGTCTGCTCGTGACGCTTTGCCGGTAACGAGATGGCCGCTCGTTAATGACCCTAATTGCCTTCTCTGAAGAGGAGAAATTGACAGAGCGTAGAGCGTAATTGCCTTGCTTCCTGGACTGAAGGATATTGTGCATTGGTGTTGCTCTGCAGCAGTTTCTAAATGGTTCACAAATTGGTTGTGCATCGGCTGTGAATTGGCATGACTCAGCAGTACAGCGTATATGGTTTTCAAAAGATTTTTCGCTTAAAAAATTGTTACTTTACAGTTAAATGATGGAATGTCATAGCTCGCTGTGATGAAGCGAAAGCGGTGATGTCTAGGCGACGCTGTGGTGTGTGTTTGTGTGTCCGCACTCTGCCCGCACGTTCTTTTCGGGTTGAGAGCTCAGTGCATGACAGAATGTTGTAGTTTGACGTTGTGCTACGATGCGAGCAATGGGTTTCTGCGAGGATTCTACAGTTCAAATTAATGCGTTCATTAGAGTCAACAAAACTTCCAAATGGTTGACCAAACTTACTTCTACTTCTGAAAAATCACTTCTGAAATCACTAAGACACGTAACGGAATATTGCACATCGTCACGGCTATGTTTCGTGTATCTCAATACATTTCACTTTTAGAAGCGTTACTTAAAAAAAGAACCAAAGGACTGCGGTATGGTACGTAACATCGCGGGTCGTGGCGGCTCCTTGTGTTATGTAACGGATAACTTTTTTTTGAGTACCAAGCTTTTATAACCAGAGATAATAAAAGCATGCGATTAGTTAAATAGTTGATTACGGAATCATGCGTCATACTAAGAACTCACAACAGTAGTTGGTAAAGCACCGATATACTTGTTTTTGAGGGTAGGTTCCGGCTCCAGCTACTTCCGGTACCCAGGCCCCGCCCACTTCCAGTTTGCGCCCCCCCCCCCAGAGCCCCGCTAAACCGGTAGTGCATTGGCCGTTATAAACCGGAAGCTCACGCGCGAGGGAAGCCGCGAGGGTAGGTTACCCTTACAAACTGGTATCTCGGTGCATTAACCACTACTCACAACACCAGCAGCGTCTTGTATTATGGAACGGATCATAATTTTTCTTCGAGTGCCGGGCACTCTAATCAACGTTGAGAATTATATGTATTGGAGTGAATCGTCCCATCCATACTCTCTACCAGTAAATTTGTGAGCTACGCAAAATACTAAACACTTATAATGCACCTGTCCTCTTTACTCTAATTGATAAATTAGTTGTTTAGTATGATATTAAGTCACTTCAATTACTTTTTTTTTAACTGCAGGCACATAGTACGAGATCATTCTTTAAAATTTCTCCGCTTGCTGTGTGTGTGATGGCGGACCTGAACGCATCTGTCCACTTTTTGCAATGTATTTCCTAAGCCTATAATGCAGACCCAACACTGTTCATTGCCAAACTCAGGTCTGCTGGAGCGGTAAGGTGGTAGGACTTGATACAACCTTCGAAAAGTATTTATAAATAAGTTTGTACACCAGTTTTATCATTCATTCTTCTCCTGAAGTTTAATTCATTCTTTTCTTTGTCCGCTACATACATATTCAGCACTTGATAGAATGGAAGAAAATATAATGAAGGTCCCGTATGGGACGATGCAGGGGAAGAAACTTATGGCTAGATAAAATCATCTCGTCTAGTAACTAGTAAGAGCAATAAGGCCCTGAACATAGTAGGGATTGCCCAGAGAGTTGGCTGGCAGACAGACAGCGAGAAAACGGTCTGCCATTTTGATTCTGGTAAACTGATAATGATGCCGGCATTCCCATGTCTTCGAGTCTGCCAAAGCCCTCCCCAGTATTTACTGTTTAATTTTAAATGGCGTCTGCTCTTCAGAACGAGCGGATATTGAATTCCCTCGCTAACCTTGGGGATTCCCGAGCTCGTTAATAATGTTTGCAAGAATAGAAAAAAGAACTTGCCTTCCCACAGCAGGTCGTGAGGTCCGTAAATTACTGCAAGTCACAAGCAAGGTCTGGTGATCATGCGTTGGGAAACTGGACTTCCTTGAAAGGCACCTTGAAAAAATAAAAGATATTCTCCTGCGCCAAATAGCACACGCAACGTTCATTTCACGTTTCCGCATCAGTGTAGTTTTTTTCAGGTACTGTAAATGGGGCACTCCATCGAGTACAATATAAAGAAATACTGACATTGATTAGAAAAGGATGCCAACAATACAAGCCGTAAATATATAAAAATCTGTTTGATCTTATCTGGTCTAGATTGCTGCAACATATCTACCACTTTTCGCTTTTCAAAATAAGCCCCTGTGGCTTTTCCTCTTCTGTCTTCTATCACGTTATACGCTTTGTTTTTTTTTTTTATTCCAAATCGCAAGACCAGAAGAATTTTCACGGGCAATTCATTATTTCACATTCTTTAGTTCGACAACGCTTCTGACCCATCTCATCGCAGCTAAGCTATTGTTCGTCACTTAAAACCAGACAAACCCCGTCTAACGTAACGCAGTGCGTCTAACTGAACACACCTCGTCTAACCATATCTTAATATTCTGATTTTACCGGTGAATCTCGCAAATGTTCTGTCAGCAAAGGGCTCGTACTTGTATCTTAATAGAGACGTAGGGATACACAGGTACGTCTTGCATTGTTCACCACGTATTTGCACGTCAGTTCGAAGCATTATTTCCCTAGTATTCAACTACTTTCGCCCTTTATAATGTTACACATTTCCATTTTTTTGTTGGCGTATCCGATTTTGCCATACTTTTACGCTGCCCGTGAATATTCAACGGTAGCCCATCATTTTTCTGCTTTAATTGGTGCGATAGCTATAGAACAAAGTACAGAAGACGTGGTCAATTTCTCCATAAGTATATTCTTGTGTTAGCGTAACCTCCTGCTCTCAAGAATACAGATTCGCTTCAAAAATCACTTTAAAGTGCATGGAGCTGTCCAAAACTACCCACATTTTGTTCCCGCGCCTTATCGTAGCTACGCATTTGGTTCTAATTGGCCCATGTGACACCTGCAAAGTGAATGTATTTAGTTATTAGGGACAAGTACAAACTTCAATTTATAAGTGGTCAAGCTTTCGGCAGAGGCAGAGTTAGTGGTTCCACGGTTAGTGTTTTCTCCACTTACCTTGTTTGACCTGAGGTAGAACTTCTAACTTAAACCACCCCGTCCGCCGTTAACCCTGTTTCGTTACGCAGTCCGCCTACCTCACACTTCGTCTAACTTCTCTTAGTATGCTGATTTCACCTGTGAATTAAATGATGAAATCAACTAGAACAGATTCGTTTCTCGTTCCATTCGCCTGGAGCTCAGCAAGACCTTGAGCTCGTACATAAGGTCCAGCTAAGAACATGTCCGTCGGATCTAAGTATGTTTTCATTTCTCCACCCTATAGCAGGCTTTAATGTTGGCCCACCAGATCTTCCTATGTTAAATATCGCCATCATCTATATTCCTAGTTTCATTCGCCACGCTTTGCTGCTCAACACCAAGTACCTACGAGATTAGAAACCAGTTCTTCCTGTCCCAAATAACACAATAACCTTCAAAAATCATACATTCCTAATTTCAACTGTAAATTTAGTGGGCTGAGCCAAACATGCACTGACATACCAGTGGCTACTCTCCCAAATAACACAAACATATACTCCAGGCTTCAGTTACCAAACTTTAGTCCACAAAACCAAACACGTGCCGGCGCACCAACAGGACCTGCAGCACCACAAGCCGCACAGTCAATTCGTAAGTTGGCCTCGTGTCCCACAGCGGCGGCGGTTTAGGCTCAGGAGAAAGTGAAGGAGGTCAGACAAAGTCTGCCGGAGGCGACATAGACGGCCCGGATAGAGCTCCGGTGGAGCTCATCGTCTCCAGAGTGGGACATGCTCCGGAGTCACGTAGGCACTCAACTGGGTCTCAATGGTTCTACATTAGCGTAATTCCATTCACATATTCACGTCCGAGATAAGCTATGTTTAATTGCATAATTAGAAGAGTGGATGTTAAAGGGTAAGCCTTTCGTGTTACGAATTTGTACCTACCTTTGCAAAAAATTAGCCATTAGCAACTGGAACTTGTACCTAAGCCAAAAAGTTGCAATTTTTTCCCAACATTTGGCCCCTGTAATAAATTAATAATTTGTACTCGAAATTTGTACTCAAGTAGTACATTAAACATTTTGCACTCGAAATTTTACATTCGTGGAAAATAATATAATAGTTACCTAAAAGTTGCACCTAAGCGAAAGCTTAACTAATTGTACTCGAAATTTGCATCCTAAGGAAAAATTAACCGAAATTAACCGCAAAATTTTCCCCTAAGTGACAAGTGAATCATTTGTGCCAGAACTTTACTTTAAAGCAAAACATTAGCCATTTGAGTTGAAAATTTGTACCTAAGGAAAAAATTATCGACGTGCACTTGGAATTTCTATCACAAGCCGTAGATTAACTACATATATTTACTGAAAGTTTGTTCCTGAGTGAAAGATTGATCTGACACGTTAGAGCTTATTGATGAGCGAAAGCTGAATCAGTGCAATCGAAATATCTACATCAGCGAAATATTAACCATTATTGCCAGAATCTGTGCATCACTAAAAGACTGACCGTATGAACCCAAAATTCATAAAATATGAGTAATTCTCCGACCGGCTTCAACTATTTCTACCGATATGAGAATTCACCTTTTTGGAAATTTTTGCAAATGTAGTATGGGAGGAAGATAACAAAGTCGAAAGTTGAAAATATGTCTAGGTAATGAGTTTCCAGTAATAACATAGAGCAATTTACTATGCAATAGTCAAATGTTGAAAATATGTCTAGGTCATGAGGTTACTGTAATAACATAGCGTAATTTGCTTCCGATTCCTCATAGATATTCGTAAGTGAAATTTCATTGTAATGATTGAATTGCACAAATTTAAAATGGGTTAAAGAAAGCGTTAAGTAAAAGAAAAGCTTATCGTTTTAGTATTATTGTAGATGACACTCTATGGGAGCAAGATAAGAGTTGCGCAGATATGAACCATACGTATCACATCCATACACATAAAGAGCATAGATGTAAATATTTATCTGCGTGTAGGCGAAGAGAACAGCTATTCTCGTGCACAAATTTTAGTGATACATTTTTATAAACGATTTTTTTTTCATTAGTGTTTTCCATTTTTCAATTTACTACAGAAAACGATTAGAAAGTTGCCTGTGCATCTCTGACTTGCGAAGACAAACCGCCGCTCAACTTCGGTTAGAGGGTCACGTGTACAACAGATGGCAACAGTAGCAGCACCATCTGCATGCCACTGGCTTGGTATAACAGTACCAGCCTCACTGCCATATTCTGCAGCCATCCAGTTATTCCTAAACAGCAATGCCGTGAGTTGCGTTGCGCTTGTTGAAAGATGGAAAGCGTAACGGGGTTATGAAGGGAAGGAAAGGATTTGCGCATTAGCCATATATGGGCCCTAGTATTAATATAGCCAGAGTCTAGGTGCTAGGTTGTGCAACACGCCAGAAATGGCCAGTAAATACCCAAGTGAAGCATTAAATAACCCCGAGATGCTCAAGGCGCTCACTTTTGTATTGATTGCGATAATTTCCTAAAAATATGGATAGTATAAAATAGTTAAAATATTGAGGCGGTGCACGTATGGTATAAGTAAACGGCAAACTTATTAACTCATCGTGTCTCATAATATATTTCCTTGTTTATTATTCCATTTTGTTTTTGGAATCCCACGGAATATCATTGTGATCGTTCGCCCGGTAGCAGAAAATACTACCAGTGTTACTTCGAAACTATTCATGAAGATTAATGGTGGACATACATGTTAGTTTTTCCAATTGATTAATTTAAAAGAAAATATCTATTCAGGTTGGATACGCAATGCTCACGTAAATAGATATAGGGTCAATCCCTATCAATATACTGACGTTTAAGGTGTTAATAAAACATGGGAAAGGGTCAACCCACAATCATATCCAAACTTAGAACTTGCAATACCATCCACACAATGTAGAACATGTGTAGGATCAAAGGCCCTGATGTCCTCAATAGCTTCCTATAAATAATTGCCTGCAGGAACACCGGCACATCCTAAGTGTTCATTGTTATCGGTGAATAGAGCGCGGTGCTAAGTACGTAATGATACCAACACGTGCCGTTCATCCACACCGACAGTCCACGTTCTGAACGCACGGCGCTATCGACTGGAACAGTGAAACTGAATTAAACTTAACTTGTCCAGAATTTCCGACACGAGGGTTGCGTTTTGTCACTTTGTTGCATTTGTTAGTCGACAGTCGATTAGGTTTGAGCACGTAGAATATATCAGATTCCGGAGCAGGTTTGAATTTTCTGTTGTATCAAGGGTAATCTCACTGAGTTTACCGGGTGAAACTTGATTCAAAGTGGTGAAACCATCGCTTCTCTCGAAAGTTCCGGGCAAGATGAGCCTTATGAGCTTAGCTTAACGGACTTTTGAGGTGACAATCGATGACGTCCTTAGTCGTCGTTTAGTACTCAAGCGGCGATGGATCAAAATTTTGTAAATTGAAGCCAGCTGGTACGGCCAGAATAACATCTAACAGCTGCACATGTTAACCCTTTACGGGACAAGAAACTATATATAGTTACTTCCATATTGCCATGCCAACGAAAGCGTTCTTCCGCCTGCAGGTGCTGGGTTAAGTACCCGCCGGCCAGTTCTTAGAGACTCGTACGTATGTATATCCGCCGGCCTGTAACCACGCACAGAGAAATCTCTCCGTAGTTGACGCCGCCAAACCCTTCAGTGCCACACATCGGGCTGCGAGCACCATGGAAGTTAGTTCTCCATGCTAAGTGTAGTGAGCATTAATCTCTTACTCTTAGAAGCAATTTTTTCCTGGCTGAGTTATATGGTTATATTGACACTGCGAGAACTACCTTCCTTGGAATAAATTTTCGTAAATCCCAACCAGTAGAATGACTTGAAGGATTTTGCGGTAAAACAACATTCCGTGCGATTACCACAGAGCTAAAAGGAGATTTCTTTACATGTGTTGATCGGATTAATCTATTTCTTATTGCAGTTTTATCTTATCTTTAAGTTATGACACATTGGGTTTTCAAGTATACTTATAAGCAGCTTACTTCTAATGTTTTTATCAGAACCTGTAGTTAACATGGAGACTAGAGCTTTTTAGTAATATTCAGCAATAAAGTTAAATATTTTTCTCACAAAATGTTTGGGATTTCTTGAACGAGAGGTGAAAGTCACTGTCAATAAGCCACCTGTTGAAAAAGGTTTCCTTCCAGACGTCCTCTGCACAACTTTCGAATCAATTTCAAATCTTAAGAATTTCTCTACTCAAGCCATACCTCTTATATTGCATTCCGTAAAACGTTGTTTTAAATAAAGTAATGGTTTTGTTTCGCCTTATTTATGAAGCACGTTCAGTGGAGGCTGAAATTTGGGGGGTGGAACAGACAGCACTGCGGCCCGGCCATAGGAGGGAAAAGGACCTTAAATCCGGATATCTTGAGTTTTTTTTTTTTAATTTTGTAGCTGTGCCGCAAGAGCCCAGTATAATTTAATTTTGTTTGGCGCGACAAGCCACTTTTCTTTTCTAATTTGTAGCCGGGCCGGAAGAGCTCCCTATTGTGAAATATTTCATTAGACACACACCCAACAATTAAGTAATCGAGCCTTTTATCTCGATGAAGAATCAGTGAAAAACTTATGTAAGATCTAATATAAATAAAAGTATTCCGACATTATCTGTATCTGTAGTCTTAGCATATGTGATTAGAGTATTTTTATTGCTATCAGTATCGGCAGAGAAAGCCGTATCGGTACATTTCTAATATACTGTATGCATAGACCGCAACAGTACTTGACTCTTAGGTCCACAAGTGGCCTCTGACGCTGGCGGCTAAAATGGGATTTTCTCAACAGCTATTATGAACATGTTCAGACACGGTCATGCAAGCAAGCGCCCAAGTGCGTCCCCGCCGTATCCAAGATACCTTCTCCGCAAGAAAAATGTTTGGGTATCTTGGAATGAAAATTCCATTTTCCGTTACCGACTTTTGGCAGCCAGCGTCAGACCTAACAGTCAAGTACTATTGCGGTCTATGCTGTATGTATTAAACAATATCTATAAATAAAACTATTAGGACACAATATTGCTTGTTGTAAGTCAACACACACTGAGAGCAATGCTATAAATTATGTAGAAATCAATGCATTTCGCTTCCATTGACTATATTTATGCTGTATGTTTATTATATTTCCTTTACGAGGGCTTAGAGCTAATCTTCTTCGCCACCTTCACGACATGCTTACCTTTACCCAATTTCTCTCACTCGGAGTAATGAATGGAAATGCTTTGCGCAAATATTCATGCAGAATTCTTAAGGTGTACAGTTCAATCCTCTTAAGATTTCACCAGTAGAACTCAGGATAGTTACGCAGCCTCTACCCTGCAATCAAATTTCACCACAACCGCCGCAACAGGCGCCTGACAACCAGCTCTCTCTCATGTGCGCAACACTTGCTGTTCCGCTCAAATTACAAAATTAATAACTTTTGCGAGACACGACGCTCGAACAATAGACATATTTTTCGCTCCGCGCCAGTGTTCTAATATTGTAATTGGATCTGCATTGAAGACCAAAGGCAATGCTGCTATAGAAATTGGGCGTAATATTAGAGCGGTAATATTTTACTTCGCGACAAAAGATGTTATTAGGGGAGCGACATTAATGAAAAGTTTCCAGGTAAACAAGCTTAGTCTTTGAAGCTTTGCTTTCGGCATCAACGAGCAAAATCTACTGCAGGTGAAACTGTAAATTAAATGATGACAGTTCTAGGTAATGAAATAAGCATCAAGTGCGATTCCTGTAAGCATTTAGAAGACTTCAAGCGTTTATGTTTTTTCTGCTACATAACACTTAGATTGCAAATTTTGTCGTTTTAATAATTTCATATAGTTTCGCAACTAGACTAGAGGAGGATTATGAAGGGCTTTAAGACTTGTTTCATACGCACAAACTAGTGAAAATTGCAACCGAAAGTCTTAAAAGTCCAACATTTCGCGAAAAAAGAAACATTGCGACGGGCTTACGTATTTTAAAGATAAACATCTTTTTAACCTGACCGAAACGCATAGCAAATTTATTGTATGGGTGAGTCCAAACCGAAGCATGTTCAAGATTAAGGCGCGCAGAACTCTACTGCGATCGAGTAACAAATAATGCATAACTAGGGCGAGCATCGGCCTACATTCGCAGTGCGATCATGTGCAACAAAAACGGAGAAACTCTACCGGTATTAAAAGTGACTCCACCGTGACGGCCTAAAATTCGGGAGAACGACAATCTTTACTGAAAGATTATGTTCTTTTTGTGACTAAACGATATAGATTTTATAAATAACGATTGCTCCACGCGGGTGTAACCTCACAGTCCTAGGAAGACGTTCATGCTCAGAGCACTGAACTCTTTTGCTACTACAGTGCGAGAAAGGATCGTGTTTGGAAGTCTCCCACGTAATCGGGATTAGCTTCTAAAACTCAACTGAAAGCTCGGAATTGAAGTTCCGGACAAGTTAAAGCCATTAGAATTAGATTATCTTGATCGAATATAGTAAATCGAAGAAAGTATAATTGACTGAATTTATGTGCTTTTTGGATTCATTAACAGTTCATTTTTCAGTTGTTTTGACGGAGACTTGGTTGGGGAGCAAGCGTGAGTGGATCCAGGTCCCGGGTTATGTTGCCTACCATTCTGTCAGGGATGGTAGACTGGAAGGTCTACCATCCATCGGTCCTGGTCAGCTCTAAGTTGAGATCGTCTCGTCTGTTGGAATTGACTACCAATCAAGAACTGTTCGAGACTTGCGTTGTAACCACAACGTCCCGTAGCGACAAATTCAACATACTAGGGGTGAACCGCCCACCTGCTGGCTCGCCTGCTCAGTTCGTGGAGGCGTTCTTTGAGCTGATAGAATCGGCTTCAGTCAGCGATCTCAATTCTGTTGTAATCAAAGATTTCATCCTTGATAGGGACCGTCCACCACCGACCGGTGTGTTTGTACAGAATTTTCAGCACTTGTATTTCTTACCGTTGATTACAGTACCAACTCGGGTGGGCTCCGATCACGCCTCGATCATTGATCACATATGGTAAAATATCATGGATGATCACAGGTCTGGAGTTATCAAGCTGGACATTACTGACCATTCCGCAACATTTCTCATTGTGCCCTTGAAACAGCCGAAATGATCTCTTACTATTACACATTTCAGAGGCCATGACGAGAGTTACATTCTCTGACGCTGTTTGCTCTTATGTAGGCCGACTTCATTCGCATCACGGCATTGATCTGGGCAGCAGATGTGAAATACTTTGCAGGGAACTGTTCAGGTTATACGATGTCCTATGTCCGATAAAGGAGCGCAGAATTTCCAATAAGAGAGCGTGTAGCCCCTGGCTCACTGATGCATTACTGCGGAGCATAGCTCGTAAGCACGAGCTATTTCGCTGGTCTCGGAACAACCTTCACTGTTTAGGTCAGTAGAGAAGGTATGGAAATATACTCTGCAATACGGTTAGGTAGGCTAAGCGAAACTATTATTAGTTAAAATTCGAATCTTGTACTAGCAACGCGAGGAATACGTGGAAATCGAGCAATATGTTATTGCAAAGTAAATCCCGATAATCTGAACCAATTCAACCATCCCTTGGTGAAGCAGTTGTGAGGGATCCACACTTAGTGGCACTCAATTACAACGAGCACTTCAGCACAGTGGCTGAGAGACTCGCTCAAGATATTTTTCCAGAGCGGGAAGATCCCCTTCACTTCTTCGATGCTCTGCCAATTTTTTTTTGTCAGTTTACCCACTGACTCAAATGAAGTGAAATCTGTAATAATTTAATTTAAAAATAAACAAGCTCACCTGTCTGCTATACCAGGTTTCGTTTATAAGTCAACATCTCATCTCGTCTCACCCATTATCTCCCATCCCATTAATGAATCATTTGCTTTAGGCGTGTTCCTTCTTGTGCCCAAAACTGCTAAGAGCTATTCCCATTCATAGGGTGGTAAGCTGGATATTGCATCTAACTATATGGGTCAATATCTACTTTTCAGCTTTGGAAGTAAACCTATCGAACGGATGATGCACATCCGCTTATCTGATTACTGCCAACGTTATAACATTATTACACCGATGCAATTTGATTTTCAGAAAAATAAGTCTACTGTTGATGCTATCCTTCAGTTTGTAGAGCTGACATACAACGCTCTGAATGACAATAAATACCTCATTTCAATGAAACTTGATTTTGAAAGGCATTCGATACAGTTAATCACTCCCTCCTGCTCGGTAACAAATTTCATCGCCTCGGCGTCCGAGGCGGTAGTCACAGTTTCAGTCGTACTTATCCCACGGAAGTCAATTTGTTTGGTGTAATAACGTTAACTCTTCTCCTCGACAGATTGGACTTGGTGTTCCACAAGATTCCCTACTTGGTTCCTTGCTTTTCCTATTATATATTAATAACAGTGTCGAAGAGCTCGGGGAATTTTCAACTAAGGCCACTATGCTGACGACACCATTGCTGTACCAAGTTTCTCGGAGTAAAGATAGATGATCGGCTCACAGTCTTTGATCACATCAACTATATCTGCATGTCTCTAGGCTTCTCCAACATATGGTGTCATGAGAGAGTTATCTACTTCTGTCCCGGGGTCAATGTTACGTAAGTTCTACATTTCTTACGTCTATCCATATTCGGAGTATGCGGAGAGGTTTGGCGCGCATCTGCAAAAGCCTAGCTTGGCAGGCTTTCTACCCCACAAACAAGATGAGTCAGATTTGTTGATGGTGGTCTGGAGGTACTATTGCCTTGTCCTTACACTATCACTGGCACGTTTCCTCTCAACTCAATACGATACACAACTACTTTATTCTCGTTCGGGTTGCCAAATATTTTGTCCCGGTGAGGAGCGCATTCTTTCAGGGTAGGTTAGGAGAAGAGGAGGGGCGTCACCATCACAGTGCCCGCTTCTCTTTTGTGAGAATATAAATGTCCCTACGATTCGCAATTGTAAATTATTTCCATCGTTAAATAGTGTGCAGTAAAATACTGGAATGACACTCCCGAATACATAAAATTTAGTACATAGATTGATTCGTTCCAGAGGCACCTGAAAAACTGGCTCGGCGAAACCCTTGGAATACAGTGGCATTGCTGTAGCCTAATGTTTTGTGCCTATTCGGCATCTTCAAATTATAGCTTATAGCAAAGAAATTAGTCTCTTATTCCTTTTCTTTTTCTCGTCATCCACGTCCTACAAAGTAGTTATCCTATGCAAGTCATGATAGAACAAGCAGCTGCTGCTACCTCCTTTGGATTGTCTCATCTAGTTGTGAGCGTGTTGAATGCGATGGGTTGTAGGCCATTGGGATGGGTTTAGTTAGGTTCGCCCATTTCATTTCAACAAGAGACTGTGGCCGTAGCTAGACCCTCGGGACGACTTCCTTCGTGCCCACTTTGCTTCCTTCCGCTTCCTACTCCTGCTGGTGCTGCTCTTCTCTGTTATTCTTCCTTATCTTTCCCGGCCATCCGCTCTCTTGCGTGTTAATCACGTGCGGAAGCCTCTCGTGCGTGGGTTCCGCTTCACCCTTGTCATACTGTATCTCCTTTTATTTTCTTCTTCTTCTTCGTCTCCTTTATTTTCTTTTTTCCTTATGCAAGCTCATAGTAGTGGAAACGGAGGATTGAATATACTCTATGTACTGAAAGTAACAAATATGTTGTGTATCCTGGAGTTTCTGAATCCGTTAGCAAGAGACATTTTTATTTACTTGAGTTTAATAAAGAATTGGTTGTGGCTGATATGTACCGTACTTTTTCCTCTTAACCCTCTAGTACCTCAATTGAACATCACTTTTGCAGCTAGGATTAACATTATATGTAATGCTAACATAAGTGTACAGTAGGCCCTAATGGGTTAATAAGTTTTATCTTTGCCCGAATAGAAATGCTATCCATTGGGCTTGGAAAACGATGTTCGTAAGCATATTGCATCAGTTACGTGCTCGTGTGTTGGCTCTTCTGGAACTGGAGCAATCTGCACCATGTTTTTAAATATTGTTTCCTCTTTTCTAATAAATAAATAATTGTTGTTTTTCACTGAAGACAACTACCAAATTAAACCACGCAAGCAATGAGTTTGCGAATGGAACTTAAATAATTTCCCTGCTTCGATTATCATTCGATAATTTAGTGCATGTTCCGAGAAGTATATCACAGCTTCAGATAATAAAGGCGCCGTCGATTGGCCCGGCAAAGTCGAGTAAACCTAAATCTTTTAAGCTTGAATTGTGTGGAACTTGAGACAGGACCGTTGATATTCTCACTGTGAATAAAATGTCTGGCCTAAGCTAACCACCAATCGTTTGCTCTTCAGACGGCCGAAAAAGCAATCCTGCTTTCTAAAATGGAGTTCTTTTACCGTCTCAAGAGTAATCGGGTTGCTGCTATACTTCTGTAACCCGATTCAAAAGGGCGAAGTCAACATCCCTGTCTGAATATCCGGACAAGTCAGACCTGAATGGGCTTAGCTTAACCTTAACTTTGCTTGATCAGCAGTTGATGTTACTTCTGCGAAGCAAATTTTTGCTCGCTTTGCGACGCTAATCAATTTTTGGTTAAATTATGAACGTTACATGTATTACAATGCTAATTCAAGTACTATCTTCAACGGAACCAACAATGATGTACCATCAGGTTCCACCATCACCCTCACCACGACGCACAACCCCTAGCTGCATCACCATGTATAGGGACGAGAATTGCGACTTTCGGTTTCTCTTAATTACAACAAAGAAGGAAGCCTCAAGAATGTGACTGGCGTGGTTTTCTAGCATCACTCGAGTCATCTCCTACACTTAAATTATAATTTGCTACACAAGACTCTTGTACTTTCGCTGGCTTACGCGGCAAGCATATAATGAAGTTTCGAAGTGGAGCTGAAGGCCGCTTTACGTGCTAGTCTTTTTGAACGTGTTTTTCTAGCAAATCATCCAATTTTTTTTTGTACAGCAGAAGAGAAGTTAATGGTTAACCGTCATGTAAACTTCCTCAGCAGTAGGCTCTAATAATGTTACGGATGTGTCTTCATATGAGGAGTGAAATATCATTCATGAAGGAGTACACTTAGCTGCTGTGTGAAGGGACGCAACAACCATTTTGGAAAGTTTAAGTCAGCTGTTAATGGCGTTTTGTTGGATTTTCTTTAGCAGCGTCTCAGGCTTTCCGGTGCTACGAAGTGGTTCATTTAGGTTGTACTGCTTGTCCGTGGTGGCTCGGGCGTGAAGGTTTAATAACAATAAAGTTGTTAAAAAAAAGTTTATGAAGACTATGGTTTGCATCGGCCAGCGGCACTTGCATTGTAAGAAGCGCCAACGAATGCTGGAAGTCGACGGTGGCGAGCAAACATTTTACTACCAAACGAAACGAACAGGAGCCAAAGCGAGCAAAAGCAGACACCATTGCTCATAAAGCATATGCGTTCAATTAATATTAATAATAAGCTATGAGTGACTGTTCATAAAGCCACGCTCGTATTGCTTTTAATAATAACTCACTCAACTTTTGGCCACTGAATTGTTGAAGGGTTTAAAGATAAGGGAGGTTTCAACAAATGACGTAGAATATTTTATACAGAATCGGAACGTTCATGCTGGCTATAAGCCAAATTTTGATTTTTCAATTTTTTTATGCGAGATCTACCACTGATTATATTATAGAAGTAAGAAAACTATTGATGCTTACCGTCGAAAGTTGTTGCGATGGTGCCGTAGATAAGCAAAGAAATTAGAGCAAGGATAACCTTCATTATTGTCACGAAAAGCTTTTCAGTCTCTCCTATATAAACTCGCGTATACCATTCAAATTAAAGTATATGTAAATCTCTATCTATTTTCAGTACAATAAATCAGGTTTAAAGACGAGATAACTATGTACTGAGTTGTCACCCTAAGTATGCGTCACAAGTAACACTCCCAAGTATCCGTTAGACTTTCTCCGCCGGCTAGAATAGATCTCCTGCGACCCCAATCTTGCAAGATGTTCCACGACGCGTCTCCAGGACGCGGGTATCAGTCAACCTTGCACAAAATGACAGCACAACCTACCTACTCGACGGCTCTAGACGCACTGGAGCGGGCAACCGTGTCTTCCAGTTGCGTTACCATAGAACATGGAACCAAGGAGGTTTAATAGACGATGTTGAACCACCTTGCATGGAATAATTCGATCGAGGATGGCCTCCATCTTTTGAACGTCTCGAATAATCAAGAGAAAGTTGCTTCTCCAAACAGAGCAGGAAATTACTTTTAACACATGACGGTACTGTGACGTTAGAAAAATTAACTTTAATGTTTTCAGTCAATAGGGCATATATTTCGGTTTACATGATTTCTTTTTAAATCAAACCTTATTACCTCCTTGGGAGATAATATTATCAGTTTTTATGTCTGTCTATCGCCAAGATAACTCAAAAATGTCTGGAGGGATCATTATGAAATTTTCAGGAATTGTTGGGGTTGTTACTAGGAGCAAATGACAAATGTTTGGTGTTAATCTGTTGGTCCGTTTGTTTGTTTGTTTGTTTCTATGTTTGTCAAAATATTTCACTCAGTAATATAATTCAAAAAGTTTTGAAGGAATCTTCATGAAATTTTTAGGAATTATTAAAAATGTTTAATGACACAAATGACCAAAGCTTGGTGACGATCGGTTCATCCATTTCTGTATTTGAGTAAATGTTTGTCAGATCATGTATTGAAAAGTTAAAGACGGATCTTCAAGAAACACACAAAAGCTGTTACAACTGTCAAGAGACACAAATGACCAAATTTTGGTAATGATAGATGGAAATCTTGGTTTCAAGACCAATTTAAATTTTTTGTTAAGGTTGCCTCCCTTGGCGGAAGGACGCACTCTCAAAAATGCCCTAGTGGAACATAATTTTATTTTGGCTACTCAGTAGTGTACCATAAAAAGCAAATTCTTACTTTTTAAACCAGCTTTCCAATAATATGATAATTGTTCTGCTGCGCATTGTTCATTACATGCAGCACCCGTAGTATATTGATATTTGTTATCTTTACCGAAGACTGTACCATATGTGTGATGTAGTATATAACTTAACCTATTGTATCGAAAACCCACCTATGTATTTTCTTCTTCGGTATCGAGTCCAATATTTTCTGTTCAGTAACAGAAGAAACTTGAAAATCCATTCCCTTGATAACCACATTGCCAGCCTACGTCATACACGAAATATACCTCTGCATTGAACTTGTAATACAGAAATTAAGATGCATTAAATTACTTATCACAGGAGAGCTTCTATCGAACTTGATCACACGCTTGTCTCTTGCCCTATGTTCATATTCCAAAACACCCCAAGGCACACGGCTTTATGCTCACTAAAATGTTGCTAATATTTGAGCCGCCAAGTCAGTTGACTTAGCAATGGTAATTATTAAAATTTCCAATATCTCTTCAAACAGCCTATTCAGTTAATGCTGTTGCAACAGACACAGCAACGCATTCGAACGTTGCAAATTATGAACCTATATGTAGTGTAGGGCAGAACACTAAAATGTGAAATGGCCTTTATACTCATGTACAGGTAACTCTCAAGCAACGCCGTTCTTGACTTGCATAACTGCCTAATGGTGCCTATTTATTTCTGTGACCGTAACTCTACTAAAGCAGTTGTTGTTTTAACTAGATCTTAAGCACCATTCTCTTTGACCGCTTGGAGGAAATAGGTTGAGGCGTTTCGATCCTGCAGCCAAGCGGTGCAGGCCGCTATCCGCGTTACCTCCTAAGTGGGACCGTGCTTCTGTCAGACTATAGGTTGACCAAAAAGGGGAGGGTTTAGTGCAGTGGGTTACGGTCACAGTTGCTGCAGTTGAAAGAATTCCAGCAGCACCTCGGCGCTGGCGGTCATTGCAGCAAGTTACCTACCGCCGTGGATCAAATTCCCCGGGAAAGTGACCTTTAAGCAAGAAATAATACATTTACTCAAGCCCTAGGGAGGTGAGGCTTGTATGTATAAATTAAAAGCCTATCAAGTGCTCTTGGTAGAAACTGGGTGCCGTTGACTCTATAGAGCTCATCCGCCTCCATGGGGATGTCGTCACATATGAGGGTTCCTAGAAGCCCATACGCCCGCAAAGAAGCGGCTAGTTGCCAGCGATATGAAATTCAAGTATAGGCGCTTGTATAGTCGACAACTTACGCAATTGTAAACTTCAGATCAATTTTACACGTTTTGAGCGTTGTTGTTGTAATCTGTGAATTTATTTACATTTCCGTTACTGTATTTGTGTATATTTTCCTTAGCTAATAATATTTTAAACCTTGCAAGTATTGAAAACAAATTTTATTGAATCTGTTAGGCAATCTTGTATTGAGCTTTGTCTCTGTAACCGACTCTGCTCCTCACGACATATAACCTCGGGAAGTTTGAGGACTACCTGAAATCTTGGGAGTAATATCTTTTCATAAGTCAAACACAATTTTTTGCGATGCTCTAAGTTTGTCTCACGATGTTGCATTAAACGTAAATTACACCGAAACACTTTAGCTTTAACAAGCTTATCATCCAGATTATTTACAACAATTTGAGACAATTTGGAATAATTGTAACTTTTTTTCCAATGTCAACTGTTAATTCTGTGAGGCCTACTAAAGCCCGTTGCATACGACAAGCTATTGTCAAGTGTGTTTTATTCACAGCTTTCGATAATTTTCTTGTGTCGGTAGATGGAAACGATGCCGTGTGTCTACCGAAAGATATGCTATAATATTAGATGTGAAGTGAAAACACACGACCAAAGACTATCGTCTGCAGCGGGTTTCAGTAACATTGCGGAACAGAACCAAACAGCCGTCCTGCAATAAGAGCATCCGTTCCGTATCTTCTCTTTGCCCTCGCCAAATACGCTTGGGCAGGCGGAATAATTCCTATTTTATTCTCAAGAGACAAGGCCCTGGGGCACACGTCTTCCAGAATATTGATGTAGGACAAAATTGCATCGGCGCCGCGGCTATTCGATCGCCGGTATGCCTATCTTATTGGCATTGTGTTTATTCTCAGGTTACGGTATTTTTATGCTCTTTGATAGACAGAATTTGCATTGATCATGTTCATATGTGGCCCGTGGTAGGAAAATACTAACACAAGTTTGTTCCTCAATGAAACAACATTGTTAGATGTGTCATGTTTACACGACACTTAATCAGTGGTATACAAAGTCGACTCTTTTTGGTGCCTCAATGCATTGTTCGAGTGCCATTAGGTGTTGAAGAAAAGGGTTACGGATGCGATTTTTGAATCAGTGCTAACTATAGTTTACGTTTAGAGTATAATACCTATTGCCAGTACCTTATAACAGATCCTGGATATTTATTATTACCTCCACCATGGAGGTTATGTTTTTGTCGTGTTTGTCTGTCTGTTTCTTTGCCTGTCACCAAGATTACTCAAAAAGTTATGAAAGGAATTTTATGAAATTTACAAGGATTATTAGGCATGCCAACAGTAACAGATGATTAACTTTTGATGAAACTAAGTTTGTGTATCTGCTTATTTTTTCTCAGCACCAGAACTCAAAAAGTTATGGCCGGATTTTCATGAAGTATACACTAGTTGCTAGGTATATTACGAAAAGTAAATGAACAAATTTTTTGTGATGATCTGTTTGTTCGTTCGTGTGTTTGTCGCGGTGTTTGATTTTACGCTTGCAAGCACAATAATTCAAAAAGTTATAGATAGAATTTACAGGACTTGTTAGTAATGCTAAAAGAAATAAATGATCAAATTTTGGTGATGATCGGTTTTTCCGTTTGTATGTTTGGCGTATATTTGTCGTAATGTTTCTTAGCAGTATTACTCAAAAAGTTATGGACGGATCTTCACGAAAATTACAGAAACTGTTAATACTATCAAAAGGCACAAATGATTATATTTTGGTGTTGATACAAAGAAAATCATGGTCTCNTGCCATGGCCAATCACAGCGTAGAGGAGCGATGACGTAGGCCTCTAAACCACGCCCATCAGCCAAATGTTGCGCTAATTTACCCCTTAGAAGTTTCCCTACTTCCTTTACTGTACTGTGGTCTTGACTGTCTTCCAGTTGCATTACCATAGAACATGGAACCAAGGAGGTTTAATAGACAATGTTGAACCACCTTGCACGGTATAATCCGATCGAGGATGGCCTCAATTTTTCGAACGTCTCGAATAATCAGGAGAAGGTTGTTTTTCCAAACAGAGCAAGAAATTGCTTTTAACACTTAACGGTACTGTGACGTTAGAAGAGTTAACTTTAATGTATTCAGTCAATAGGGCATATATCTCGGTTTGCATGATTTCTTTTGAAATCAAATCTTAACCTCTTTGGGAGATAATATTTTTAGTTTGTATGTTTGTCCATCGCCAAGATAACTCAAAAATTTATGGAGGGATCTTTATGAAATTTTCAGTAATTGTTGGGGTTGTTACTAGGAGCAAATGACCAATTTTTTTGTTGTAATCTGTTTGTCCGCTTGTTTGTTTCTATGTTTGTCGAAATGTTTCACTCAGTTATATAATTCAAAAGTTTTGAAGGGATCTTCATGAATCTTTTAGGAATTATTAGAAATGTTAAATGACACAAATGACCAAATTTTGGTGACGATCGGTTCGTCCGTTTCTGTATTTGACCAATGTTTGTCAGATCATAACTTGAAAAGTTAAGGACGGATCTTCAAGAAAAGTACAAAAACTGTTACAACTGTCAAGAGACACAAATGACCAAATTTTGGTGATGACAAGGAGGAAATCTTAGTTTCATGAGCAATTCAAATTTTTTGTTAAGATTGCCTCACTTGGCGGAAGGACGCACTCTCAAAAGTGCTCTAGTAGGGCGTAATGTTATTTTGACTATTCAGTAGTGTACCATACAAAGTAAATTCTTATTTTTTAGACCAGCTTTTGAATAATATGATAATTGTTCTGCTGCGCATTGTTCATTTCATGCAGCACCCGTGGTATATTGATATTTTTTATCTTTACCGAAGACTGTACCATATATATGATGCATATATATCTTAATCTATTGTGTCGATAACCCACCTATGTATTTACTTCTTCGGTATCAAATCCAATATTTTCCGTTCAGTTGCAGAACAAAATTGAAAATCCATTCCCTTGATAACCACATTGCTTGCCTATGTCATGCACGAAATATACCTCTGCACTTAACTTATAATACATACATTAAAAATGCATTAAATTACTTATCACAGGAAAGCTGCTATCGAACATGATCACACGTTAGTCTCTTGCCCAATGTTCGTATTCCAATACACCCCAAAACAAAACACTCCACTCCCCAAAACACTCCACTAATGCAGTTATTATTATGACTGGGTAGCCTCCAAGAGGGTGGATCGTAAGCACCAATCTCTTTGACCGCTTGGAGGAAATAGGTTGAGGCGTTTCGATCCTGCAGCCAAGCGGTGCAGGCCGCTATCCGCGTTACCACCCAGTGGGATCGTGCCTCTGTCAGACCGTAGGTCCACCAAAAAGGGGAGGGTTTCAGTGAAGTGCAGCGGGTTGCTCTGCACAATTCCTTGCTGCAGTTGAGAAAATTTTAGCAGCACTTCGGCGCTGGCGGTTATTGTAGCAAGTTACCTACCGCCGTGGATCAAATTCCCGGGAAAGTGACCATTAAGCAAGGAATAAAACATTTACTTAAGCTCTAGGGAGGTGAGGCTTGTATGTATAAATCACAAGCCCATCAAGTGCTCTTGGTAGAAACTGGGTGCCGTTGACTCTGTAGAGCTCATCCGCCTCCATGAGGATGTCGCCACATCAGGGTTCCCAGAAGCCAATACGCCCCCAAGTAAGCGGCTATAGTTGCCAGCGAGATGAGATTCAAGTATAGGTGCTTGGATAGTCGACAACTTACGCAGTTGTAAACTTCAGATCAATTTCACACGTTTTAAGCGTTGTTGTTGTTGTAATCTGAGAATATATTTACATTTCTATTATTGTATTTGCGTATATTTTCCTTAGCTAATAAAATTTTATACATAGCAAGTATTGAAAACAAATTTCATTGAATCTGTTAGGCAATTTTGAATTGAGCTTTGTCTCTGTCACCGACTCTGGTCCTCACGACATATAACCTCGGTAAGTTTGAGGACTACCTGAAATCTTGGGAGTAATATCTTTTCATAAGTCAAACACAATTTCTTGCTTTGCTCACTATGATGTGTTAAACGGAAATTACACCGAAACACTTTACCTTTAACAAGCTTATCATCCAGATTATTTAGAACAATTTGAGGGGAATTGGAATAATTATAATTTTTTTCCAATATCAACTGTTATTTCATACTTAGTTTTGTCAATTCGTCTGTGATGTCCACTAAAGCCCTTTGCATACGACAGGCTATTGTCAAGTGTGTTTTATTCACAGCTTTTGATAATTTTCTAGTGTCGGTGGATGCTAACGAAACCGTGTGTCTACCGAAAGATATGCTATAATATTAGATATGAAGAGAAAATACATGACCAAAGACTATCGTCTGCGGCGGGTTTCAGTAACATTGCGGAACAGAACCAAACAGCCGTCCTGCAATAAGAGCATCCGTTCCGTATCTTCTCTTTACCCTCGCCAAATACGCTTGGGCAGGCGGAATAATTCCTATTTTATTCTCAAGAGACAAGGCCCTGGGGCACACGTCTTCCAGAATATTGATGTAGGACAAAATTGCATCGGCACCGCGGCTATTCGATCGCCGGTATGCCTATCTTATTGGCATTGTGTTTATTCTTAGGTTACGGTATTTTTATGCTCTTCGATAGACAGAATTTGCATTGATCTTGTTCATATGTGGGCCCGTGGTAGGAAAATACTAAGATTCTCTTAATTTCAAAATACTAACTCAAGTTTGTTCCTTAATGAAACAACATTGTTAGATGTGTCATGTTTACACGACACTTAATTCTGGCTTTGAATTTTATTGACACTTGATTAGTGGTATACAAGGTGGACTCTTTTTGGTGCCTCAATGTATTGTTCGAGTGCCATTAGGTGTTGAAGAGGGTTACAGATGCGATTTTTGAATCAATGCGAACTATAATTTAAGTTTAGAGTATAATACCTATTGCCGGTACCTTATAACAGATCCTGGATATTTATTATTACCTCCACCAAGGAGGTTATGTTTTTGTCGTGTTTGTCTGTCTGTTTCTTTGCCTGTCACCAAGATTACTCAAAAAGTTATGAAAGGAATTTTATGAAATTTACAGGGATTGTTAGGCATGCCAACAGTAACAGATGATTAACTTTTGGTGAAACAAAGTTTGTGTATCTGCTTATTTTTCTCAGCACTAGAACTCAAAAAGTTATGGCCGGATTTTCATGAGGTATACACTAGTTGTTTGGTATATTACGAAAACTAAATGAACAAATTTTTTGTGATGATCTGTTTGTTCGTTCGTGTGTTTGTCGCGGTGTTTGATTTTATGCTTGCAAGCACAATAATTCAAAACGTTATAGATAGAATTTACAGGACTTGTCAGTAATGGTAAAAGAAATAAATGATCAAATTTTGGTGATGATCGGTTTTTTCGTTTGTGTGTTTCACGTATATTTGTCGTAATGTTTCTTAGCAGTATTACTCAAAAAGTTATGGACGGATCTTCACGAAAATTACAGAAACTGTTAATACTATCAAAAGGCACAAATGATTATATTTTGGTGTTGATACAAAGAAAAT
>LQNS02000228.1:5740374-5756564 GCA_001587735.2 Parhyale hawaiensis
AATTTGATTAGGGCAGAGAGACGGTACGGACCACTCTGGAAACCACCGGCTACACTTCACAAGCACTGTATCAATTCGGCCACAGTCTTTTCTCTGCGAAGTCCTTCAAACAGAAATATGCGATGAGCGCGCGTGGATGAGTTTGCACTGATGTTGGCTGAGCAAACAAATTTTATGGCGAGCGATTTAATTACCGACGATAACTTTGCAAATTAGGTCGTCCATCACTGGGGCGAGAGCACGCTGAATGGTCGAGCCGACGCATTGTGTATATATAGAGCGGATATTCTGTAAAGCTATGCAAGGTGTTTTGATAACTGTAGCGAGTTGTTCTCTGCATATGCCGGATAACATTGTGCAAATTCTTCCGTGACATATTTATGCTAATGCGAAGTTACAAACTATTTCGATACCATAATATTGATCTACTCTGTAGTTAGCAAAGGGTATGGCAACGTCATGCAAAGTGTTCCAATGGTAGAAGTGATCTTGGTAGACTTTCCTGTTTCATTACCACAGCAACCATTGCAGGAAGTGCAAATAATCGCGATCTGTTTTACTTAAGGCGTCTTTTTGTGACCACCGCGCAGATGATTCCCCTGATCGCGCATGATTCGCACGTTTTTGTGATTGCATTTTGACGTGATTCTGATAGCAATCAACCGTGATCAGTGGTGAGAATTGATCTCAGCATGATTTCCTCCGCAGGCTAATCTTGCGTGATCAAAGAGTGATTCCAGCCGTTGGACAAATAATAATTGAAAATATGAAATGCAAGGTCGTGATGTTTTCTTATATTTAGGGATAAATTGAATAATGTTACGATGATAGTTTGTGATATTGACTTCCAGAATTGTACTTTCCTTAGTTTTATGCCTGTGTATGTTCAAAATGCTGTAAATGCTGCTAGTTCAGTTATGCATTGGCTTCAAAATAAATGAAGGTTCATAAGAAATCCCTTCCCTACCATTCCCCGTAAACATACGGTAAAAATATAGTTTTCAAAAATTGACATGGCTTCTCTGGTTTGTTTACAAATTCGTTGACCGTTCTTGTTCGTTTCAATGATCACGATGACCATGATCACGGTGATTCTGATCACTAGCGTGGCCACAAAAAGACGCCTTTAGTGTCAAGCATGCTCGATTTGCCACTTCGGTGCGATCCGTGTTAGAGGCGCATGAATTTCAAGTGCGTTCAGTATGCATTTGAACGAATGACGCCAGTTTCAACTTTAGTCTAAATTTTAACTTAGCGCGGGTGCTTTAAGAAATTGAAGAAGCGTTTTCATAATTCAAAAACACAGTCAAGAACATAGCTTGTCACTAGAGATCCATATATTGCTGCACTCAGTCACAGGCTGTCTAGCGGTGCGCAGACGAGTGACCTCTTCGTTGCTTTCGATCAACTTGCGGCGGCAATATGTACGTATTTTAGGGGAAGATTATCACAAGTTGCATGAAAAACAGAGATGGTGAATAATAATTTAATATGTTGTGTTCCTTGTTTGCATGCCGAATTTTTATTCACTGTGTACGTATAGTGCTCACCTACTGAAGACTTTGTACGATTATTTAGCATGTATACGAAGCTTTGACATGAAAGTCTTCGGCTGGTTATCATCGTTGTAATCTAGAGACAAATTCATTTTATTCATTTTTACAGTGCAGTTCCAATTGTCACCATTGAAAACAAAATTTCAAGGAAGACGGTGGTGTACGTACGTAGTAGTGAATAGATTACTGGGCTAAATGAACGGCTCGAAAGCTGCGAAAGAGATTCGCTTAGATCCATCCTGCTGAGTGCACCCTTGGGGCAAATTTTTCTCGGAGTCTGGATAGCATTTGATGGCGAAACGCCACTCTCGTCTGCATTGGGCTTTAGAGTGTCAGACTCACCGACGCGAGTACGGGAGGAGAGAGCCTGTCTGCCAGACAGGTGAATTTTTGCGGTGTTTGACTAGCTGAGTCAGCATATCTGGCGTTCAGACGTTATTGCGGGAGCACTTACCCATACCAGAAGTTTCTCTGGGAGGTCGCAGTTGCCGCGTGAGCCTCCCGTTTCTCATTTCGTAGCTCTGACAATTTGTGCAGAGTGCAGCTGTGCATGCCTTTGGGTCCAGTGGGCATATATCTGCCTCACGACTCAGTGTATGTGGATCTCCCAGGTGGGTGAGCGTGTGCCGTCCAGCATACTTTACCCATACCATCCTTGAGATGGTAAATCCAACGTCCTCGCTAGGTAATCATGTTCCAGAATAGATAAAAATTGAAACAGAACTTACACCTACTCCTTCTGTTTATTACTCTTGCTTTACAAATAAGTTACAATAATTCCATGTATTTCCACATGGGCATGGTCCTCCACTGTGCCACCATTGGTAACTTAATAAGTCCTATTTGATTGCTCCCTCTGTGTTTAATGATTTAAGTATTGTGTCAATTGTGCTACTATGAAGATGAAAATGCTTCCACGTTTCGAGGATATTAAATATTTGATTATTAACTAGCCTCGGTTTCGACCCATCGCTGATACTGAATGGTGATGGGTTGCGAGTGCACGTCATAATAATTTGCAAAATCATGGATACTCGTGACTTTTACTGCACAATTTCCTCTCAGTAAATCATTTGACCGGTTTTAGAAAAAGAAATAAACAAACTCATATAACATCTCTGATAAAATAATCTTAACTAATTTCACATTATGGGCAAAGTTTAAAATAAAATAGCCACCGACACAAATTCTAGTTTTCTTTAGTCTAAATAATAGAAAACGTTGTTTGTAAACTATTATATTTGTAGAGATGCTTAATTATTGCTTATGCTTCAGAGTGTATATACCTCCGCGGTTGTTATCCGTTCTACTACAATGCGTACGTTTAACCTGGGTATATTATAGACTTGTACTAAAACAGGTCAGTACTACTACTACTACCGAGCTATAGTTAAAAGTATAGCGGTATTAACCGTATTATAATAAAACAAACTATTCACTCCGTCTTGGAGACACATACAATATATTTTCTCTCTCTTAAACAGGTTCACTAGTCTAGTTCTGGATATCTTTCCAGTTTAGGATCGAAGTGGAGCTAAAAAAACTGCGTAAATGAAACGGACAGAGCTACTCATTCAGACGCATGAGTTGAAAGTGACTGTCGTTAGAACCTGAGGTTGGTACCCGTGGCGATGGGGCTCTGCAGTCACTGTGCAGTGCAGCAAAATTACATAAATTCCTGTTCGATTTATGTATTTAGTATCAATTATTTCTAACCGGGTGGGAGGTGTTGTTGGATTAATACTATTACAACTTATAATGATTCGATCGAGATACTCCAATCCGATTAGCTGGAGCTTCTCCAAAAGGTTCAATTTTGAGCGTTCCATTCACCGCCGCATTCATAATAGGGTTGAGCTTATGAATAAATCTCTATTTACTGTGGCAAATCGACCGTCCAGCATCAACGTTCACGACACACTAAAGCTACTAGCCTCAGATTATCTTGCTTTTAACGGGCGCTACGAGCCTATTAGATTAGATTAGATTAGATAGGCGGCAGTAGACGAACCAAAAGGCCCATTCCCAAAAAGACACCGGGACTTACACCCCGATCCTCTATGAGCTATTGCCATTATGTTAGTAGANAACTAGCTGGCGTGCACCGCAGGCCGAGAATGGGGCGCTGGTCCCCGGCCGACCACTTGCCGATTGGACGGCTGCTTGCGGTCACGTCATAAGGCTTGAATTCGTCAGCTGCAGTGTGCCATTCCCAACAGTGTGCTCACCTACTGAAGACTTTGTACGATTATTTAGCATGTATACGAAGCTTTGACATGAAAGTTTTCGGCTGGCTATCATCTTTGTAACCTAGAGACAAATTAATTTTATTCTTTTTACAGTTCAGTTCTAACTGTCACCATTAAAAAAAAAAAAATTTAAGGAAGACGGTGGTGTACGTACGTAGTAGTGAATAGATTACAGGGTAAATTGAACGGCAAGTTGCTTTCAATTGCTCGAAAGCTGCGAAAAAGATTCGCTTAGGTCCATCCTGCTGAGTGCACCCTTGGGGCAACTTTTTCGCAGAGTCTGGATAGCATTTGTTGGCGAAACGCCACTCTCGTCTGCAGTGGGCTTTAGAGTGTCAGACTCACCGACGCGAGTACGAGAGGAGCAAGCCTGTCTGCCAGACAGGTGAATTTTTTGCGGTGCTTGACTAGCTGAGTCAGCATATCTGGCGTTCAGACGTTATTGCGGGAGTACTTACCCATACCAGAAGTTTCTTTGGGAGGTCGCAGTTGCCGCGTTAGCCTCCCGTTTCTCATTTCGTAGCTCTGACAATTTGTGCAGAATGCAGCTGTGCATGCCTTTGAGTCCAGTGGGCATATATCTGCCTCACGACCCAGTGTATGTGGATCTCCCAGTTGAGTATGCGTGTGCCGTCCAGCAAACTTTACCCATACCATCCTTGAGATGGTAAATCCAACGTCCTCGCTAGGTAATCATATTCCAGAATAGATAAAAATTGAAACAGAGCTTACACTCACTCTTTCTGTTTATTGCTCTTGCTTTATAAATAAGTTACAATAATTCCATGTATTTCCCACATGGACATGGTCCTCCACTGTGCCACCATTAGTAACTTTGAAAGTCATATTTGATTGCTCCCTCTGTGTTTAATGATTTAAGTATTGTGCCAATTGTGCTGATATGAAGATGAAAATGCTTCCACGTTTCGGGGAAATTAAATATTTGATTATTAACTAGCCTCGGTCTTTCGACCCATCGCTAATACTGAATGGTGATGGGTTACGAGTGCACGTTATCATAATTTGCAAAATCATGGATACTCGTGACTTTTACAGCACAATTTCCTCTCGGTAAATCACTTGAACGGTTTTAGAAAAAGAAATAAACAAACTCATATAACATCTCTGATAAAATAATCTATGACAAATTTCACATTATGGGCAAAGTTGAAAATAAAATAGCCACCGACACAAATTCTAGTTTTCTTTAGTCTAAATAATAGAAAACGCTGTTTGTAAACTATTATATTTGTAGAGATGCTTAATTATTGCTTATGCTTCAGAGTGTATATAACTCCGCGGTTGTTATCCGTTCTACTACAATGCGTACGTTTAACCTGGGTATATTATAGACTTGTACTAAAACAGGTCAGTAGTTAATACTACCGAACTATAGTTAAAAGTATAGCGGTATTATAATAAAACAAATTATTTACTCACTCTTGGAGACACATGCAATAAATTTTCTCTCTCTTAAGGAGGTTCACTAGTCTAGTTCTGGATATCTTTCCAGTTTAGGAGCGAAGTGGAACTAAAAAAAACTGCGTAAAGGAAACGGACAGAGCCACTCATTCAGACGCATGAGTTGAAAGTGACTGTCGTGAGAACCTGAGGTTGGTACCCGTGGCGACGTGGCTCTGCTGTGCAGCAAAGTTACATAAATTCCTGTTCGATTTATGTATTTAGTATAAATTATTTCTTCCCGGGTGGGAGGTGTTCTTGGATTAATACTATTACAACTTATAATGATTCGATCGAGATACTCCAATCCGATTAGCTGGTGCTAATTTTGAGCGTTCCATTCACCGTCGCATTCATAATAGGGTTGAGCTTATGAATAAATCTCAATTTACTGAGGCAAATCGACCGCCCATCATTAACGTTCACGACACACTAAAGCTACTAGTCTAAGATTATCTTGCTTTTAACGTGCGCAATGAACCTTTTGTAGGCTATTGGATCATCTCATAGGCTAAGTCTCCGCAGATAAGCTGGGTCGGACGTACCGAGTTACTTTGCGAAGCGCTCGTAATAATTAAAATTAATGCTCCTCTCCCAGGCGACGATGACCAGGCGCTTGCACCTATGTATAGCAAGTGTACTCCTGCGCCCAAAGCGACGCCCCGAAGCACCTCACAAAAGACATTCACGGCCAATTGAACGTCTGCATATAAACACGGCCGAGAACGGGTCCCTCCAAGGAAGTCCCAGCTGACACAGATTGGGGCGTAAGCTACCGACTGTAAACCAAACGCACCATGACAAGCGATGCTGCAGGGCTTCTTCGCGAGGCGTCTTATGTGGCTTCCAGCACGAGCGGAACTCTGGACTCCGTGGCGCGGGAAGAGACTTTCTTAATCCCATGACGGAAGGGCTTCCCTTCATCTTCCTTGAGCGCGAGACATACGGTGCAGGGCAGGGAGCAGTGCTCGTCCCGGGAGTGAGAAAGAAGTGCACAGGTTCAGAGGCCAGTGCATACGTCAGTCTTTTGAATGCGTTCTTTCAATTTATCGTTCCAATGCTTTGGTGCGTCGAGTAAGCAGTAAAGTGCCCAAGTTTCTGGAATCCAATGGCTACTGCAAGTCTTAGAAATTCAAGATATTTCAATAGTGATACCTGCTTCGTAGAACTAAATTTGCCACTGGCAGTTCAGCACATCGTTTGCTGGACACAAAGTCATGTTAACAAAAACACTATACGACATTAAGGCTATTGGCGGAGAGATCACTTTCAAAAACTATCTAGAGAACCAGTCGTATGATACAAAAATAATCTGTAATAGGTAATTATGTAAAACAATATTACGCAGAAAAAAATGCGTCTGTCGACAGGAATTTAAATTTTTTATGAAGATTTAATGTTATTTGACGGCAAGAAAGCATTTTTTTGGCTCGTATGCAGTTAATGCACCTAACGTAGTGTTATTTTACCCTAACAAAATTAATAACTTGATATTTCACGAGGTAACATTACATGGCGTCATTGGCTTAAAGGGTTCAACATTCATAACATGGAAGTGATGCAATACATACAAGGCAATGGAAGTGCTGTTGATAGATTAATGCTTCAAGAAGAAAACGTACCACCACAGTAAAACAAGACAAGTCAACTCCGTGCAACCAAAGGTTCCGGATGCACTTGCTTAGTGTTGCGGAAAAAATCCAGAACTGCAAAAACGATGACCTCGGTAGTAAACCTGCAGATGTATGATAGCGATGAATGAAGTCCACTTGAGAGTCGTATAATAAATCTAACGGCTGGACGCAGCGGGAGCGTAGCATTATTATTGCACATTTCGTAATGCGTACTTTCCCTTCAGTATCGTCCTCATAAGGAAGTGCGACGTACGTACAGCTTTCCCCATCACGGCAAACACTTTCCCACGTCCACATGAGTAGATTGTGCTGCAGCCAAGTGCCTGTAATTGTTATCAATCGTACTCCATGAGTCATGGTAATGGAACCGAACTGACTGGCATGATTAACCATTTGCCGCCCGAAGATCAAGTACTGGTCCTCTTAGTGGCGGCTTCTGGAAATCTCCATTGGGGAGTTGAGGGGGAGTCAGGCTTGTATAAAATGTGGAGGGGCTTCACGTTGCTATAAGAAGAATGTAAGCTGGTTATATGGTAGCAATATTGGGGGGCAGGGGAGTGAGGTTTTGTGTCATTATTGGAGGGGGGAAGCCTTCCCAAACCCCCTATGGAGCCGCCACTGAGTACTTACACCAAAAACCGGTTCACATGATAGTCGTTTGCCCTATGTTCACGCTTCATAATGTGTACTCGAATTTAAACACTAAAATGTCAGCCGTTAAGTCAATTCGCTCAGCAAGTGAAGCTTCTGATGTCTCTCCAAAGTTTTAGTGAAAAAGAACTAAAAAAAAAAACCGGTGCATTTTCCTCTTGTTTCAACAGAAGTTTAACTGCACAAAAATCGCCCTGGCCATCTTAATTGCAGCGAATAAAAAATTATATCCATAGTCAGCCTTGAAAAAAAAAAATGTTGTAATTACTAATATATTGCTGGTATTTTCATCCATGGCATGCGCTGCCTTTTCCTCAAATTTCTGAGCTCATAATATATATGGTACTTCTATTACTTCTTTACAAAATGTTAATTTTTAACAGTGCCCACCGGGCTTGTAGCAGCGTTTAATTCAAGTTTTTAATTTAATGTAGAATGTTTGGACACGCTACATCTTAGTAAGCTAAATAAAAGGCTACGGTCTCCTCTGTTGGTCGCATGATGAATAAAATATCTTATAAAAAATCATATATATGATTCTTTTCTGAAGTAGACTGCGTGATTTCTTGAAGTGCCTCATTTAAGGGTTGATAAAAGTAATTTGAAATTTAATTTAAAAAGTACAAACAGTATATTTGTTTACTTAGAAAGCTCTAAATAATGTACCTATCTCTATTTCAGCTCCATATACTCAGTAAAACAGCAAATATTACACTCTTACATAGCGAGTAATTAAATGCGAATTAGTTCATCATGGCGCCTAAGGATCAAGAATTAGAAGACTTGAAAAAAGAGCTTAATGATTCAATCGCCAAAATTCAGGTAAGTAATCCATTTTGTGTCTCTTATTATCGCCCTTTAGAAAGTTCCTTGGTAAACTGTATTTTATACCTGCACGCTGAGGATAGTGTTGTGCCAAACCCTGCTCACCTTCCCGGGTTTGCGTGGTTCGGTGTGTTCGAGTGACACGAGAACTACACACAAAGGCCGGTATTTCCCTCCAATGCACGAGCAAGCGTGCTGGTTTTGGAGCATTTTTCTCATTGTAGTTCTAGTGGAGGTGAAAATTATCCACTGAAGGAGGTGGACGCTTGCTTCCACATGCGGTTTAGGCGCTGGAGTACTAAGAGAGGGGGGGGATGGGGGCGCAGGTTTTGTTGCCCACCTCCGGCTACTGCCAGTATATCTATCTATGTACAGTGTATAGATGCAAGGCATCATCAATATTTAACTCTTAACCCTTTACGGACAAAGTAACAAATTCATTGCAAAAAAAGTTTTCTACTCAATTTCCGGTCAAAAACAGTTCTCAGACTTCAGCAATACTTACAGTTTTGGAAAAAATGTTTATTGAAAAGTTTATAATGTGCAGACGAATCCAACCATTTAGGAACGGCGCATCTTAATAGCACACAAATCAAACAGTTTGTCCCATATATGAACAATAGAAGGTCTGATAAGCCTAATAACGAATCACCCAGCTTTAATCGACAGAAAAATCCGGCTCGGCAATACATACAGTCATGAGAGAATTCATCGCTCTGGACATCGCCAAACGAAATGTTTTTCAATGTCGGGCTCCTGAATTTATCTCGAAGTTGAAGCTCTTGTTCCATAAGACGTGGTGGTGGAGAATTGTGAAAAAAACACAAATATTGGGAAAATATTGGGTATAGAGTTTTTCTGATACCGCCGAGAAGGACTTATTCGTACGATGAATGTTTATCTGAAAGCAAGTCGGCGCGGCCGTATTCGAGCAATAGCGACTTGCTCCGTAACACAGTGGGAAATACCATGTTTTACTTTGCGGACGAATACGGCATTGTTGGCTTGCTGCCAGACAAATATGTATCGGACGAATAAGTCCTTCCTGGCGGAATCAGAAAGCTCTGCACCGAATATTTTCCCCATATTTGTGTTTTTCTTTCGGAATTCCCCACAACCACGATTTTTTAGTACAAGAGCTTCAACTTCGAGATAAATTCCAGATGCCGGTATAGAACAGATTTCGTTAGGTGATGTCCAGTGGCCGGATGCACAAACGCCTTGTAAAGTTGCGGTAACGTAAACTGTACAGTTCCTTGAAAAAAAAAAAAACGATATCGCGGCTCAGATTTTGTCACTTTCTTACACTTATCCTCACAAAGTTATAACCAAAGTGGTTTGAACTTTTAACCGTTGCATACCTAAATAACAGACAGATGTTAACTCGAAGAGTAAGAATGTAAAACCTCAGCAGTTACATGGTTGCTTTCGTGCCTGCAGCTGTACAGTTACAACTCTTGTAACTTTACAAGACGTTTGAGCATCTGGCCCCAGGGCGGTGAAGTCTCTCATGACTTTATGAATTGCCGATCAGGATTTTGCTGTCGATAATGGCTAGGTCATTCGTTATTAAACTTATTAAATATTTTATTATTTATAAATAGAACAAATTGTTTTATTTATGTGCTAATTAGATACAAATGGATCAGTGGATGAATTTGTATTTTGCAAAAATCATGCTGCGCTGTTCCTAAGTTGTTGGATTGATTCGTCTACACATCATAAACTTTTCGGTAAACATTTTTTTTTCCAAACTGTGAGTATTGCCGGAGTCTGAGGACTATTTTTAACCAGAAATTAGGTAGAATTTTTTTTTACAATGGATTTGTTAATTCGTCTGTTAAGGGTTAAAATAAGAGAGTTGTTTGTTTCTCTGTAAACTTAATTGCTAGTCTAAAAATGTACCTCGATTGCGATCCCATTCTGCAGGCAAATGAACAGCAAACATCTTATGATAAACATAAGCGGTATTTCCTACGAGTAAATATATATATATTATCTAGCAAAAGCACCGCTTCCGTACCGAAAGCATTAAATCAAGTATAAAACTTGAAGTCGAAACTTAGCAGCATTCCGAAAATAGCCTACAATGTTGATGGCAATATAACCAATATAACAGCACCTCATCGCTGTTCATGTCATCTTGAAACGAACAAAGCCACTTCTGATAGTAAGTTCTACAATTTTGAATGCGTCAAAAGAGAGAAAAAAATTTCAGACTAGAACAGGATTCCATGTGAAACTAATTCGGCTATTGCAATTAAAGCCTTAATTGAAGTAATTGATTTGTGACTTTGGCCTCTGGGGCGGCCTAGAATTATGTGAGGGCATATCTGGCTTCGAGAGCCTTCAGACGACAGCTCTTAATGTTAATATGTAGCACGAAGAATGAAGTTTTTGTGTCCTCGTATACAGGGTGTTGTTTTTTTATGCGGACTAAGTTCAACCATAGGTAGAAAAACTCAAAATAAATAGATTTTCATGAAAGATAAAATGCTCAAAACTCATAAGTTTTCGAGTTATAATGGTTTAAAGAAATTTAGAGCCTTAAGTACGATAGTACCTGCGCTCATATGTTAGCTCTAATTTTGATAGTTCAGCAGGTTTCCGACTCCACCAAAACAGTTTACATTTTTATTACAATAAAAACTGCAAGTATTTCATGGTTAGGGAAAGTATCTGCAGTTTCAAACTTAGCATTCAACGTAATCACACTACTGTATGGCGGACACTACGTCGTCAGAGTTTACATCCGTATCGTTAAAAAAAGAAAAAGCAAGGTTGCTGCCACGTACAATTTTCAGAGTGGCTCATGCAACAGAGAACAAGGGATCCCAACTTCTCCAAGCTGATTCTTTTCACAGATGAAGCGTGTTTTACTCGCAATGGGGTTTTTAACATTCACAATAATCACAATTGAGCTCAAGCCTAATAATCCTCATGTCATTCGCCCAAATAATCATCAACATCGATACAGTGCAAACGCGTGGGCAGGAATGTGGTCGGAAAACGTGCTGAACGATCAAATTTAGCGCTAACATTGGCCCGCACGTAGTAAAATACTTGAAGCTTTAAATTTATTTAAGTCAATATAACTCAAAAACTAAGGAGTTTTGGGCATTTTGTCATTCGTGAAAATCGATTTATTTTGAATTTTTCTATCCATGGTTGAAATTTGTGGGCTAAAACAACACCCTGTGTAAATATTTTAGGCAAAGAACGTTGATACCTATAAATTGTAGAGAATTAACTTGATGGGTTATAGGCAAAAAGTTTTGCTACCCGTAAATCGTAGACATAACTTGATGGGTTTCCTATTGGTCATAAATAACACTGCTTTTGAGAAGCCTGTGCACATTTTGTGTGAAGTGCGTAACGTATTTTGGACCTTATCTAAAGTTTGTCAATACATCAAAGTGAATATTAACTTCATTTTTCTCACTTAGTGGAGTTAGCTCTCCCTCTGCTATACAAGGAATAGAGGTTTATACATGGCATCATATATATTGCATGATTTACATATATTATATATATATATATATATAGACAATAGCGAAAACTGCTAGTCAGTCAAACACACCTGATCCTTACATGATAGAAATAAGTGAACTTTAGAATAGCTGCTCCTGGTAAGCTTCATTGCATTAACCTGTTCCAGATCACAACGCAACACCAAGCGTAACTCAAATGATGACATGAAAACAATTGAAAATCCAATTGAAGGAAAACAGAAAGAAAGACAGTTAACCTATATTCTCAACTTGATGATGTGCCCAACATTTCAAGGTCACAACACCCTAGGATATTTGGTCTTCATACTAACGTCGAAGGCTTATGGTCTCGCTGTGTCACACCGGTGTATATTGGTCACTGTAGCCATGATATAGTTGTCAATGATACATACTGTATTGCATGTACGTCAGTGATTTCTTACCTTTAGCTCTCTTCTCCATGAGTTCGATTTCATGCTGTGCGAGGATCCTGCAGTATCGATTGCCATCCTCTCCCATAGGTCGTTCCTCCGCATTACACAACATGCCTTTCTGTACCCCAACGCCTACGGCTTCTCCACGGTCCACACCTAAAACCACATCTTCAATCACGAAGTCCTGTTCTCTAGCATCCACGAAATATTCGCCTTCTTCATTTTTGCTCTTGAGGTCGTCTTCGTCTTCCTCGGGTGGAAGACCGGACTCCATGCGGGTGCCGTTTGGCGGAATGTAGTAACCTATCCCCCATGGTGGCAAGTGGGCCACTTCCTTGATGGGTTTGACCTCAGGAGCGAGGGGTTCGCTATAGGAACTCCGGAACCTAATTTTTGCAATATTCAAAGTAAACAAACTGCACAGCACCGCCGACAACAACAGCCACCGGCACGGATGAACAAGCCATGTGCAGAACATCATCACCGTTCTATCAATCAGATCGAGTCGAAGTCAGTACAGTCGGATTCGTTCTGATTTCGATACCTGCACTTGTTTTTCGTTAAGATTCGAAAATATGAAAAGTTCTAGAGTCTTTTCTGTGAAGAATAAATGGACGACGAGGCTCTACTTCCAGACCGAACCTAGGGCACAGCGTATATTGAAACGATGAGTCTCGAGTTTCTTTGATTATCGGAAGTATGGAGTGCAATTATTTAATAGCTTCAACGGGAAGGAAGAGCAATTAGATTTGCCGGTAAATGTCGACTTGCTTAAAACTTCATAAGTATGTAGGCTTATTTAAAAATTCAAAGTCTCAATTAAGGATTATATCAACAGATGTTGCTTAGTGATAACAATCATGTTAGTGTAGGAGCATTAGATATCGAGCCGCGTCTATCGGTAGCCGTATAGCGAAATGAAGCGAACGATACGACGCACGGAGAGCGACTGGCACCGCCGCTAACTGCCTTCTGTGCAAGAAAATTTCCCGAAGCTCTCGATCGAAACAAACCTTTCACTTTGGATGAAACGCAGAGCTGCTGTGACCAACGTCACGTCGAGAGCCTACGTGCACGGTAGCGCATGCGTGAACAGCGGCGCAAACAGTGTGCACGCGCGTACTTATGTACGGACTTATATTAAGTTACCGGTAGGTACAACGAAAATGCTACACAAGCATACAATGACTTTTACTTGGTACACTTAAGGTTCTGCACTGACGTCATTTATGTACGGGGATTTACTGATCTATTTACGTACCGATACAATGAAGATTGTGTAGGAGAGTATTTACATATACGGGGATTTAATTACATGTATGAATCAGTTGTATGAATATCCTGCTCAAGTATACAAATTCTAGTTACGTGATACACTCAAGGTTAAACACAAACCCGTTTATGCACGGGAAATAACTCATGTAATGCATGTGTACAGATGAATTTCAACTGATGCGTATACAGTACATACGTGCGATACTCATATGTACAAGCTACCCCAAGATTACCCCTGGAGAGTAGTAATAAAATGAAGTTTACTGGCACTCCAGAAAATAAGTCTAAATTCACCTAACGTATATTTGGTATATCGTGTTTTCCACTTTTAAAGTAGAATTGTGCATAACTTAATATTTTTTTCTCACTTCTACCTTGGGCAATTCAACGTCCTAATGAGAATAACTTTTAAGCTGAAACTTGGTATAAGAGAACGCTGCAGAACATACAATCATAAGCATCGTCTTTTCTTCTTTGCCTGTTGAGCGTAAGCGGTGTTTGCTAAATATACTGTGAATGATTGGAAACGATAATATATGATTTATTATATTGCTTGGTAAAGTAGAGAATGTCTCTGAGAAACGTCATCAGAACGAGAGATAGACGTAAAAAACGTGTTTTAATAGTTTGAATTACAATTGATGTTTCGTTAGAAACTAAATTGACTTTATTGGAAAATAAATGCAAGCGAGGACTCGTAACTATTGTATTTCAATTTGTACGTTTTCATCAACTGGTCATTTTAGTAAGGGAATACTGCGTACACCAAGTAAAGAAAACAGTGCCCATACCAGTTCTAAATATTTTGCAATTTCTAAATAAAATGCGAAAATAGAAGGGAAGCAGACCCAGGATTGCAATAAGCCTGGTTCACGCTTACTATTTCGTCGGCGCCATCGGCGTACAGCGGACTCAACAAATCCAATTACTTTGCCATTATTAAACTGTCCAAAAAACTATTAAAAAGTTCATAAATTTCAGCACTATAGCAATGCCAATTATAAACTTTAGACTGCCTAACCTAATTGTCGTTGAGTGGACGTGAATATTTCAGTGTATTTAGCGCTATAGTGAAAGCCGATCACGGCAACGGAATCTGATTAGTTGAGTTCGCTCTACGTTGATAGCTCCGATGAAAGTCGTGCATTAGTCACAGACACGCCGGCGGTACGAGTACGAGCAAATAAATCTTTTATTTGGTCCCACGAGAAGAGCTTCTTCACAGCGCTGCGTTAGAAAGCGGTAGCGGTGCGTTTTAGCTCTCGCAAAATTTTCTTTTGCACAGAGTGTAGAGCTCCAGCTCCTGGGAGTGATAGAGACGATGTTTCTGCACGCAGATGTTGTGGTATGTGAAGAATAAGTCAACTAAAATTGTTCCAGTTTTAAGGATAAAAAAAAAGAACAAGAAACATCTCTTTTGAATGTGTATGTAGTAATAAATTATAAACTTGGTATGCTGTATAATTTCACAGTGACTTTGAAAATTCTGAAATTGCGGTATACTTTAAAACTGTAATGTGACTCTGACAATGCCAAAATGCAGCATATTTTAAATTTGTAAAGTGGCGCTGAAAATGTAGAAAATAAGGCATAGCTTAAAATTAATAAACTGGCTATGAAAGTGCCCCAATTTTCAGACAAAAGACCGCCTCAATGCCTGATAGTTCAAATGGTTTAAGTCTCAGTGTTGGTGAAGTAGAGCACCTTGTTTATGTTGTGCCGCGGGGCCAGCCTGCAGGCCCTGGCTACCATCCATTTCTCATCTATATGGTAGTACCTGCAGGCCTAACCTGCAGACTATGTTCCTTTTCAGCCTACAGACTATAACTGTACTGTATCGGAAAATCATACGCATTTATCTGATTTTAGGGGGCGGCATCGGATTATATTGGCTTATCACGTATAAATTGTCAATTAGGTGCTTACGCTTAACGGGGGACTCAGAAGACGAGGACGTTTACAAAATCCAAGATCTATGGAAAAATGCAGTAAAAAAAAAAAGAAATTCATAGCCGAATGTAAATTCAAGCAGTAACATTTGAAAAGCAGCTTCTGATCAGCATTTCTTCCGTGATTTTGCTAAAAAACAAACCTCCTTTAGCAATCCACATCTTGAGTCTCTGCTGGCCACTGGATAACTTACATATTGCTTAAGTTTGAAAACATAGCAACTCTCTCCACAAAGGAAGACCTCACGCCTTTGTAAGTCACTCATGCAATAATTCACTCCATGTCCGATTAGAAAACGAAAGCTGCCTCTTTCTCCCTTCAAATCCACACCTCTGCAGATCACACGATCATTAATTCCTTGCTTGACTTTGAAAAAGAAAAACTTGACTCATTTTCAAGCCAACGCCTCACGCTTCTGCAGGTCACCCAATCATTCTTTTCTTGTTTGGCTTTGAGAAGAAAGAAGAATCAAAGGCGCGTGCGTTGGCAACACTCCCAATACAATAGCACAGGTCGAAGAACAATAGATGGCGTTAGGAGCATTGTGGGTAACAGCGACGCATGGAACCGTAACATAACGTGACGCAACTGACGTCGCTTCAGCCACCGCCGCACTCGGTTGTTGTCATCCGACGAATTTCGTTCTTCCAAGCTTGAGAAAAAC
>LQNS02000228.1:5768796-5814965 GCA_001587735.2 Parhyale hawaiensis
ATGAAGGTCACCGAGCACAAACGTCTATTTTGAATGAAAGGAGCACTAAATTCATTCAAATAGGCTGCAAATAAACTCCGTACACCAGAATAAGTAATTCAAATCAGTTACTTAGAATTTATAATGAAAAAACTCCAATTAAAATGGAATTTCATGGAGTTTGAGCTTACACCGCTAGTCGCTAGATGGCGCTCTCACAACCCCTTTTCGGGTTACGGTAACCATTTTCAGGTTGCTGTAGCCTAGAATCGGCTTGATTGCGACATACCCCAGATGATATATAGGGCCTACATGCTAATACGCTAGTACCTACCTTTTGTGTGACGCTCTTCACTAATAAATGGAATGCAATTAGAGATTTGACGATCAGGCAGCAAAGTACAACTCGTAAGATGCTCTGATTTTCAGTTCAGCTATAACTGTCTTCTCTTCGCTTCTTGAAAAAAAATGATCAGTCAGTTGCAGAGCAGAGACAGAAAAATCATNCTCTTCACTAATAGATGGAATGCAATTAGAGATTTGACGATCAGGCAGCAAAGTACAACTCGTAAGATGCTCTGATTTTCAGTTCAGCTATAACTGTCTTCTCTTCGCTTCTTGAAAAAAAATGATCAGTCAGTTGCAAAGCAGAGACAGAAAGATCATTTCACCCGTATGATATCTACTGCTTCACAACCGCGATGATACTCTCTTCTCTGGAGGCGGCTGACATTCTTAACAGAGCCAGATGCATAACTAGCATAGGCTACGGAAGAATACAGCGGGCAGTGTTAGGCATCTCGGCGCTAAAATAAGAACATAGTTGCAATGCCACATTGGATACAGACGGTTACGCTGCTGTGACTGAAGAAACTGGCAGAGTATGTTGTTGTACAGCTATCGTATCAAAGAAAGCAGAAAAACATGGACTACTGGTCAATATTAACGGGTCTCGTAATAGTGCAAAGTAAAATTGGATTGAAAGGGGTAAGATTATGAAGGGCTAAATTATCTGTTAACTGTGGGAAACAGAGCCTAGAAAAGCTTGCAAATACACAGGAGAACAATGCAAAAAGTACCTTCGTACCTCTATGTTTCAAGACACACGTGCAAATACTTTGCTGGCAAAGAAAGTTCCAGATTCACAGATGACATCAGAATGCTAATAGAGGTTAGACGAGGTGTAAGGTACACGGGTTGCATAACGGTAAACAGGGTTAAGTTAGAGGCGGTGTCTCGAGTAAAACTAAGGTAAGTGCAAACATTGATTCACTGAGGGTTCTCCACGGGTCCTGCAAGTAATTTATTAATGTTTGTGTTAAATGAATTTTTTAAATGCATTATGTTTTTATTCATAATTGGCCTCGAGTCTTCGGGCCATTAAACATACTCCGGTTTCTACAAATCATGTATTTCTAATTCTACTATTGTCGTAACAATAAAAACGTAGTCAAATAATAACATATATTCATTCCTATACAGGTGGCGGAGTACAAACCTCCAACTGCCAACTCAGGATTCACGTGCTGCGGACTATCCAAGTCCGGACGTTACCTGTTCAGCGGATCAGACGATAACCAGGTGCATATGTGGGACGTGCTAAAGACGTCGCATGTCGGTGAGTGCTTCTGGTATTGCCACTTAAACTTCGTACTTAACCATATCTATTATTTCACAGGGGGTTCGCACGACAGTCTGATGTCGAGGCCACACTATGCATTCTAAGACGCAACTTGATTCGAGAATGTACAGTTCGCAATTCGTTCACGCAACCGTATCTATGGTACCGCGATAGAATTTATTTCAGAACAACGAGTGAGACGCCCACCCTGGCTTCCAGCTGCTCGTGTGAATGCATACTTGGTTTCAGCACAATGAACGTATCCTCTTAGCTCCAGGGGTTCCCAGTGGGGGTTCATATAAACTCACGGCCCCCTTGTTGATTCAAGATGATTACAGCTTCGATAACAATATTTTCCTGCTGTTATCGCATTGATGATAAAGATTGATAAAAACTTATTTAAAATTGTGAAAAGAAAATCATATGGTTTGTTGAGCTACAACATAATTTTTTAAATTTTGGATGGTCAATTATGGTGTAGTTTACCTCATAATATCACTTCTTTCATCGTAGAAGATGTTAGATTATTTCTGAAGAAGAATGATTGCAGCCTAAGATTACTTTCGTTCGATGTTAACAGTCATTTAAAGAAATTGTAAAATAGTTTTATGAGAGTTATATGTGAAAATTCACTGAATTAGAATAACATAAATATCCCGTAAGTAATTATATTTTTAGCCTATGGTGTTCAGTTCCGATTCAACTAAATTAACTAATTGACATTGCGATTGACGTTATAAATGACTACAGAGATATACTGTGGTCATTCGGTGCATAATCTACGAAGGGGATACAATTTTAATTTCAGGGGTCAGCGTGTTTCAAGTCGCTTTTACTGGGGGTGAAAAGGCAACTGAAGTCAGGGAATCACTGCATGAGTCTAAAGCTCTGGGTCCCTGAGTACCTCTTGCTGAAGTGGTACATGATATCTCATCAGCAGCCGCGATATGAACTTTACAGATTGGGGCATATAACGCTATATATGTTGTGCATAGAGGTGGTAGAGCTTTGGATAAAAATGTGCTTAAGTATTAGCCGTGTTGTCAGTTGGGTTAGCAAGTATCACTTGTAAAGTATCAGGTATTTTCCAAAGCTGCAGTGAATTGCACTTTTGCAGTTTAAACAAGCGAGAACACGTTCATTTGCCGTTTGTATGATCTCATCAGATCAGGTTTCTCTACGCTTATAAAATTTCTTATTCGTTCACCATATATCGGGCAAGTAATCATGCATGATAATTTCTATAATGCTTTTTCCATTAAATAAATTTTCAGCCGTCCGATGAAGAGCTGCTTAGTTAACTCAATGTTTCCTATACTTTATCCCACCACGAATCCCCATGTTGAGGCGAGAGTCTCCCAGAATCTTAGGTTTTCGAGACACAAACCGGGCCTCGTCATCTACGTAGATCCCGAAACTCAGAGTCTTGGTTCAAGAGGACCCAAAGTGCATTACTGCGGGCACAACAACGGCACGAGTAATTTTGGTACTTGTATCAATATCAACAAATTATCTCCACAGACCTTATCATACCTCGCTGTGCAAGTTTAAACGGTTTTTCTATCATTACTTAGTCAAGATCAATACCCTAAAGCTACAAAGATGCGAGAAGTACATGAAGCTGCTGGTTCACGAGGCTCTATACGACACTTCAGATGTCACGTTAGACTTACAAGCTGCTTTGAGTTTCCAGTCTGTCGTTCGTAGACTGCCATTGTACTACTTCCTGTCAACAAGGATTTTCCTTGTGAATTTCATAAGTAACTGCATCTTCATAAGTTCTGCTCTGTGATCTCCAATCGGAAGCCTGCTTTGGTCTATCAAGTTCAACTTTTAGTAAGCGCACGCTGTTTTTTCTGCATTATAATTGATAGACGTGCCATATAATGCTAATCCCTCGGAATGTCGAGTACGGATAAAAAAAAAAAGCAGCGTGCAAGCCAATCTTCTGTGCAAGTCCAAAATCAACTTCTAATGCTGAATTAGCATCAATTCTTAAATCCGAAGCCAAAGAAGGGAACTTGTGTTTGTAGACCGCTGTTACATATTGTTGTAACACATTGTTTTGTTGCAGGCACGATGCAGGGACACGAGAACCGTATCACGTCCCTGAGCGTTGCAGAGGCGGGATTCGGTATCGCCACCAGCAGTTGGGACATGAACGTTAGAGTTTGGGGCATATAACGCTACATGCTGTGCGTATATGCGTTAGAATTTGGGGCATCTAACGCTGTATTTTGTGCATATGTATACACTTTGAAAAGTGTACGCATATAAAGCAATACTTTGAGGAAATACCCGTTGGAATTTGGGGACATCGAACAAGGAATTTTGGGCATAACGGCGTTGGAAAGTGAGGCATGCTATGCTATATATTCTGTGCGTATGGTCGTTAGAAAGTGTGGTAGATACAACATTTTGTGAATATCGGCGTTGGAAAGTGAGGTATATAAAGCTATATTTTGTGCATATGTGTAAATGCTGGAATGTGTGACACAGACCGGTATACATTGTAGATGCTTTTTAAGATTTGACATTTGAATAACTCTATTGTTGTAGATATGAGCGTTATAGCGTCGGGGGTTATATAACGCTTTTTGATGTATGGTACCCTGAAAAAAGTTCTGTCTCTAAACTAGCATGTATGCCTGCGGGAAATACCAGGTATGTTTGTGAATATTCCGTGCTGATAAGCACGCTTTGGCGGGTAGTTCCAGTCCTTACACGGCAATGTGTGGAGACAATACTGTTCTCAGCGTAGACCAGTGATTCCGAATCTTTTCTATGCTTGGCACCCCTACAAAATTTTAATGTGTCCTCCAACCTCCTAATATATTAATAACTGAGGATAGAATTTATACTAATAAGTTGTTCTACAAACTGAAATTATTTCTCGAAATGACATAAAAATAACCGAGCGTTTGTTTCAGTTGAAAAGTCATCTTATATGCGAGCCCCTCCCCCGCTTCCCATTGGGAGCCCCTTGGTCTACTCTAGACGTTCTCATGAGGCATACACCAAGCTTAGTACCGTCAATGTAATTCTGAAACGCGTAATTAACACTGCAAATGAAAACGCTCTGATCTCAGTCGCGGGCGTGCAATGTTGATGTTGTTGCTGGGTGGCCTCCACATGGGTGAAGTTTGAGTGCCAGCTTCTTTGACCGCCTGGAGGAAAGAGGTCGAGGCGTTCCCATCCAGCGCCTGAGTGCTGCAAGCCCCAGTCCACGATTCATAATATCCCAAACCTTAGATTATGGATCGAAATCATTATCGATGGCAACCAACAAACGAATTTAAATACGCTAAACGTAATCGAAGTTTTAGGAAATTATATCGATTACCACGAGGGGTAAGGCTACATACGTTAGTCATCCCTAATATTAAAACGTACCAGGTATCTGAGTCTCGTCACTGGCGATATGACCTTGTGATTGCTTAATTAAGCTTGCACTGTGCACGTTGCAATACATGGCATATGCTGAAGTGTTATAGGTGCTAGAGAGGCAGAGCTAAATCATGCATTGGAGGGTTATGTAGCAGTGGTAATAGTTGCTGTACATGCAGTAGTTATATAGTGGTGCGTCATGGGTGCTAGAGAGGCATAGTAAATCGTATATTGCAAGGAGGGTTACATACTAATTTAATTAATTACAGTGTATAGCATATACCGAGCTATTATGGGTGCTATAGAGGAAACTATAGATCATGAATTTTAGGATTACATATTAAATGAACTTGAGACTGACTCTGTACTGTTTTATGAGACTGAAAGGGCTCGATATTCCGTTTTACTTTTATCATAGATATTATTGTATTGAGAGAACAATAAAGGTGTAAAAGGTGTACCGTTTTACTTTTATCATAGATATTATTGTATTGAGAGAACAATAAAGGTGTAAAAGGTGTATATGAAGTTCAGCAGCGTATGCTTTCATTTAAAGTGGCAGTGACGCAATCGTTTAAAACTGCTGATAGTTAAAAATATCCTCCGTTCCACTCAAACGCAATTTATGGTCGAACCGCAAGGTAGATTAACTATATATATTTTCAACCATCTGTTCTAACCAATAAATAGTCTGTTTATAGCAACAAACATTTATATAACTATTTTTACTTGGGGGTAATTCTGCAGTTCCCGCTAAGCAAGACATTACCGTATGTTTTCTATAGTGAAGTTAATAGGTATATGTATCTAGCATTAGCTAGAGTAGCGCAGTAGTCGACAAGTTCATCGAGTAGATGTACCGTACAACCTGCCCGGGACGCAGCTCGTAAAGTAGATCCAGTATTTAAGTTTTGTTTCACGATGTAATTTTATTGATTTACTGAAAAGGGTACTGAAGACTTATCCATGCTGATTAATTAACTTTTTATTGTGGGATTTTATGTTCTTTTTCAGCAAGCTCTTGAAGATACTATTAGAGTTTTTCAGTGAGGGGAAAAAAGTATTCTTTTACTATAAAACAATACTACCGTGAAAATAAAAAATCATGGTATTTGGAGAAATGATTTACCTGAAAACACTTCAGTTTTTTCGTATTTCAGTGCAGGATGTCCAGCTGCAAAAGAACGAATTATGTAACAGCAATCGATGTATAGTTTTAGAGTGTCGGTGTTGGATTGATATTGTTGATGTATTTCTTAAGCGACATTAATTATGTAAAGAGTTCACATGATCGTATTTTATCTTTTAAGCATTGAGTAGTGTATGAATTTTTTGTGTTTTGTTTTTTACATTACATACAATAAATACACCAAATAGTATATTGTATACATGCGTCAGTTCTTCACAACAATCTCTGACATACGTCTTTAATGAATGCCTTATCAACGCGCTTTTATTTCAAGTCAAAGAGCAAATGTTATTTTTCGCTCTCACCCAGGTTTTTTTCGGTTTTCAGAGTCATAAGACTTACGGTATATTATATGGTATTTACGTAACGTATGTTTCATTGCACAGCAAATTCCATATGTTGAGAACAAATCACGCAACGGAAAGTATTATCAATTCGTGTTCCCGTTTTTGACCAACAGGCTTTACAGAAATTATTATTATTTTCTTTTAGGGGGGCACCGGGGAGGTATTGCACCCGAGACACAAGTGGCCGCAATTCGTGCACATCTCTAAGATTGTTGCAGGTTATACAGATTGTAATACTGAGGGAATTGATAAGCTAATATCACAGTACATTGGTTAATTAGTACACTATTTTAGTAAGTCAGCATTAGGCATTCAAAAGCTAGGATTTCTAGCACTAGTTTTCCATATCTACCTATTTACATATTATTTTCTATCTTTTATAGAGTATTCAAAGCTAAGCGGCCGAATTGTTTTCCCCTATAAATAGCTCAGAAAAAACGTACTTTGAGGAAATAAACTTATTAGAATATCCGAAAAGTTTGTCTAGCATAAACTTCCGCAGAAGCTTTGAAAACACTGCCATCGTTACAACTTGAAATAAGAAAATGAAGACTCTATTTAATTCTGAATCACATGCTATTGTTATAGTGTACTGAGTGTTTGTGTTATAAGTTGCTTGTGTTCATATGCTTCCTATTTAGATGCTTGCTGTTTACCTAAAGTTACGTACTTTATTAAAGAATTTCTTCAAATCCTTTGTATTCTTTGGACATCCTTTCGTATTCACTGCAGGGAGATGAGTAATAATAATATCTGAACTACACAAGCTGAATTGTACAGTAAAGAGCTGAGATGAATGAGAAGGGCAGAAAATGAAAGTGTTTCAATAAGTCGGTAAAATAAGAAAATAACAATAAAAACTGCCTGTGAGAAATATATAAAAACAACTTCCTTCTAACGTAAACGTTTGCCAAATTATAAACTCTTCAGTGCAACTGGACCCAGGTGTGAACACTACAAATAGTGCTACTCATAATTAAAGTGATATTTAATTTGCAGGCGTCGAGGGTTCATTTCCAGAAAACTGCGTTTTTAACTTTTGCCCTCATTACCCTCAGACTTCAGTAATGGACATTCGCTGTACAGCCTCGCCCAACAGAATTTAAAGAAAGTTAAATTGTGTGTAATACAGCTGGTGATATAAATTATAGTTTACAACGCTGACAGCTACAATACGGCACGCCAAATAATAACATACATGACGTCATTTAACATCTGTTTTACAAAATAATTCAGAGTAGAAAAACAAACCACCACTATCACCCTGTCAATTACCTAATATAATTTTATTGTACCGCTAACTTTTGAAATAATTGATAAAACTTCCTATATAATTAACGTAAACACCAGAATTGTTATAGATAAAGAACTACTTTACAATTAGCACAGAGCTACGGCATTGAGGGTCAATTAGCATACTTAAGTACATTTAGAAGCTAACTTACGAAAGTTACTCAGGTTGTAAAGGGCCACCCCCGCATGCCACAAGTACAAAATTAACTTGTTTTCATTTCAAGGTGAACGTATAAGTTACAAGAAGAACATTTCATAAACAGAGTTACACACATCCGCTAGTGCGGAAGGCGACCATCGCTTATCTCTCATCCGCTCTTTGGTGGGGAAGGCCGGAGTACCGAGCCCGTTTCTGCGTAGCATAGTATTGCTTTATTAACGTAAACACCAGAATTGTTATAGATAAAGAACTACTTTACAATTAGCCAATTAAAAAATTGAATACTAAAGTGTTTTGTGCTCTTAAAGGAATCAATGAATTATTATATGAGTGACAACGAAGTCCACGAAATTAACCCTACTAGTAATAGGAAGTTTAATCAATATTCAATTAGGTACAAAATTTTTACCTTCAGGATTTTAACATATATGTAATTTTGATTCAAGAGTACTTACACCAAGAGCCTGAAAGTAAAAATTATTAATCTAAAATAAGGGCAGCATAGCACAAGTAGAGCATATATTGAGGAATTATGCTGGGCGGTGGTATAGTAGTGATAGTATACTTACGACATATCAAGCTTTAATATGCGTTATGATGGGTTAAGGAAACCCCATGTGTCAATTGTTTGCTGATGAACGTCAGGAACATTTAAACACTCCCCCTAATATAAATACAACTTGTTACACTTATCAACTTAGTGCAAGTTCGGTGCATGCAGGGCGCAGGAAGTGCAGCTGTACGATCGCAAGAGATGCACATGACGCAGCTTCCTTATGTCACTTTTGTGACTTCATATATTATAACTTACAATAGAACTGAAACGTTAGTGACAACAGTGCAAATGTAAAGATACGGTAACTTAAACTTCAATTGTGCTTATAAATGTTGAGAGTAGCCTATAGAGTTCAGCCATAGTGGCAAACCGACATAGATAAATAGCGGTTTTTTTCTATTATTAATGTATCGGATCTGCAAAGCAACCTCAAATGATGTGTTCCATTCCGAAGGTAATAGTTATCTACTTGTGAATAAATATATAACGAAGACAGCTGACGCTTGGAACTCGGCATAAAAGGTGTAAAAAAAATTGTACTCGCCAAAGTAAAGCAGAGAGTTAAGTATGGAAGATGGTATTTTGGATACGGCGCACTCACATTGCAGATAAGTTGACTAGAGGGGCATTTAAGTTCATTGTAGTATTTTACTTAAGATTTTACTTAGGAAGACGCACGTTGAGTTAACAAAGAGGATCGGGAACGTAAAAGTAGACTACTACAGTCTCACGAACGGCGAAGACGTGCTATCAATGGAGAGATGATGCGCCTATGCGGCACAGTGACATGAAAGACTTGAAGCAGGAGGGTTAAAGAAGGAAAATAGGAGTTGCTAATAAGCGAGAGCGGAAAAATGTGGAGACGGCAAGTCAAAGAAGAGAGCAAACATATCGATTATTGCGTGAATTCTTCACGCACGGGTCCACTGGTGTCTAAATAATATTCTGTATTGCCCCGTAGGTAGAATATATTCATGATATAGAATGAAATCGGTACTATACTGAGCACAAGATGAAATTCCTCAAACGTAATGTAAGTATCATTGGTGTGAACGAAATTACGCTTCGTCAGTAGTACATGGAGTACATCGAATCATATTCTGTATTTTGAAGCAGTAGATTAATCTGCAATAACAGAGAAATGAATACGGTATGGGAAACATGACGTCATTCCAATGATAGGAGTATTAAGCACTTATAACATAGCGAAAAATATTAAGTTACAACCTAAAAAAGATCTATTTTTTGTAGTTTTGTGTAAACGATAATGCAAATGCTGAAAAAATACTATGAGTAAAACATAGAGTGTACGCTAGGTTATGCGTCACATATTTTAAATAAGTTCAAGCAACAATTGGCAACTAACAAACGGCAGAACGTATCAGGTAATGGGAAAATAGTCTGTTTAGCTTCTTAAATTTGTTTGATGCACCAGACTTAGTAGATGCAAAATAGCAGCAGTAATAATAATGTCGTCCACTAACGGAAAATGTAGCCCTCATATTGCTCACATACAGTATTATGAAACAGCAATCTATTGCACGGATCGAAAGCTTACGGCTTCAGATCATGGAGCACACTCCATCATCCTCAATGTATTTTGCAGAAGTACAACATTGGCAAACACGAGAGCGAGGAACGTACGTCAGGTAATGAAAACTTGACGTCATTTCTCACTCTTGACAAGAGCCTACAAGAATTGGTACAGCGTATATCCCAAGAGGAGGAAATCCCCAGTAAGAGGATCGTATTCCGCACTACTTAATGAGGAGGTCTCTGGCGCCACTGGTGCAGTCCTTTGCAGAGAGACCTCTGTGCCACCTACTGTACCACGTATCGAGGTGCAAGTGTAGGGGCCTGGTTGTAATATGTAGTTAGGAAAGTTTTTACATTTTTGTGGTGATTTACCTAGCAGAAAAACAACCGATTTTCTGGGTTGCCTGATGGTGTCGATGCAAAAGCTGGTTGTATAAAGCACAGTAGTCTGTGCCCGCATCATGGACGTGTCTGTGTGTCTGCATCTGTCTGAAAGAGTTATTTGTGAGCGAAGAGCGACGCGGTGAGGTTGTGTTTAGTTTGGGTAGTGGTACATGGCCTAGTGGGCTTTGCAAACTTTTTTTTTTTTTTGAGGCGGGAAAAGGGGTACCTACAGCGGTGGGTAGGGGCAGTTGGGGCTTTATCTCTGACATTTTTCGTGATGGGTGATTGTCTAATTCCTGGCAGTTTTCGAGCCCGTTAACTCCTGAGAAAATCGCTCGGTCCCATTTTGCATGCGAATGTTTAGTGTCGATTATAAAAGTAGTAACAACGTTTGCGATTCACTTCTTTGATTCACAAGCCAGTTTGAGAGTATTTCCGAATTCGTTCGATTTCTCTCCCTACCTGCGATGAATCGAAAGAACTTTACAATAATCTCGCTAGAGAATCATGAGCGTAATTTGTTCTTCAAGTGGAATGAAAAAATCAGTCACGAAAATCCCAATGAAGATCATGCAAATCACAAAATTTTCATTATTAGTAGTAGAAGGTCTATTTATCTTTGTTATTTAGCCGATACTAACATAAGTACAATAAAGTTACACGGCTTTTTAATATGCGACGAAAAGGCTATTTAGCTCGTTGCAGCACACAACATTATTCGTTAATAAATATTAATGCAAGCTTACTAAAGTTGTAAAATCTGACTGTGACTACCTACTGTGGCTACACACGGATATTTATTTCCTTCAAGAGATGCTGCATTCTCTTATTCGTTCATTAATGATGATAAAAGTTCGAAAGCACTGTGTAAATTATAATATGGTAGCAGTTCAGAAGAAAATACAGGACTGTAGAAACCACTTTACAGCAGAACTCTCAGCAACTCCACATGTGTTTTCTTTGCGTTTGAAGAGACTCACAGGGCGGAATAAGAGTAAATCTCTCAACTCGTAAAATTTTCTGATGCGAACGTATCTGTCGCGTATGACAACGACAGAAACAGCTGTATTTTAAACGAAAAGCAAACATTTGTGTCCCCACCACTTAATTATATGGAATTGCTTGAAGTATTTTATTAACACTATCGAAAGAGCAATGCGTTCCTTGTTTTTGTATAACATTGCAATAACATTTCACTCTACCTGAATAATAGTGTGCACCATCAACACAACAGAACCCCCAAATTATAAAGGCCTCATTTGTCTGGATGTTGCAACTACTGCGTTAATGTATCAGTATCTCAGAGTATAGAACATTATAGATGTTTTTAGGTGTCCTGGGGTTGCCTAAAACCCCATTTGGGTCTGTAACTTTGTACTGTACCTAGCCAGGCAGAGTAAGGGGCACAGGTAGTTCTTGTAGAGTGAGGCGCCTGCCCCTGGGGTGCTTGAGGTCGTCCGTCCGCTGGCTAGAGCAGCTCTGTAAAATAAAGGCTGCCCAGTTGAGTGTGGCATCACGCGGTGCCTAGAGGTCGGCTTCTTGAGTGCATGTCGCTCTCGGCAGCTGTGTACGGGAATAAATCGCCAAGGTCTCTCATATTGGGGAAATGATTGAAAAATTGTGAACTGAAATCGCGTTGTGTTTGTCTCGAGCTCAGCTGCTTGAAACGAAACTTGTCACGGGCTCTAAGACTAGGGAAATTATTTCATGGGTACTTGTGAATTTTAATCGTGGTTTGCGTGTGTCTCTCAAAGCTGCTACAAAATGCTCTGCCTTGAGACAGCAGGTATATTATAAGCCACGTTTATCGTACTCCGCCGTCTCTTGCTCTGATACTTTCAGTGACAATTGCTGCGGGGCGAAGCCTAAGGTTGCAGATTTTTTAAAGTGAGATGTGTACGTGCCGCTCTTGAATGCAGGCAAACTCTTGAGCCTACATGTCCTCTTATAGTCTAGTGAGTTTGTGAACGTGTGAAAAAACACTTAAAAGGGCGGATCAATGAAATGATGTATATGTTGTTGCTAAGCTAATGTATGAATCAAGACCGGCTTAAAATTCAGACACGTGTATTATGATGAATTCGATACAGGTAGTGTAAAGTCTAACCAGGTGTCAAGTAGTCACTGCTCAATAACCACTCAATAACTGGGAATTCACAGTTTTAGAAAAAAAGGTTCAACCTGAAAGCAAATAAATAAGCTTCAATGTGAGCATTACATTAGGGATGCATTCGTTAAAGTGGGTCATCTTGGAAAGCAGGGGATGCTCTGAACAGACTGCACACAGCCAAACTTTTGAGGACTACTACTAGAACCACTCGGCTCTGTTTCTTAGAACTCCGGCCGTGTCTGAGAACAGCCGCACGCAGAAGATGCTCAAAGAAGCTCTTTAATATACAGCACTCACGTTTCTATATCCGCCTTCTGGGCTCTGCTGGATATCATCGATATAGGCGCCTTCAATTCGTCCCCTGTGAGCAAATTATGCGATCGGATTAGCAATAAAGTGTCGTATATTTCAATCTTTAGCATTTGAATTGCCGCTCTGAATCGAGCGTCGGGTGTTAATAGGAAAAAGTTTACTTTGAAGCGATCGGAACTGAACTCCAGGAAATAATAATTTTCAGAGAAGAATTAATGAAGGGGACGCTTATGTTGAATACATATTCGATCGTGGTTTCTGATAATTAACCGATTAAAGTGAAATTTGTTGCTGTGAAGTCTAGAGCAAATTTTTCTGAATTTTATTGAGTTTAGTTGAAGGTCGAAGCTTTAATGATTGATAAGCTGTAGGTCCGCTGGAAGCAGCGCTATTGTATCCTATTTTTGGCCAACTCCTTCTCCTTGTGCCTTTTATTTAGCGTAATGTTTTTTTTAAGGGATAGTCACTAGTCTCAACAGTGTTACAGTTTCTAGGTCAGCTTGTCTGTGGGGAGGTGAAGGTGCATGCTGTGCTTCGAGAAAGAAGGTGGCAATGCCTTGGTGTGCTCACTCATCCTATTAGAAGTGGGAAAGAGTGATTTTTGGATCTTCAAATAGGCTTTTCCCACCCATCAAATTTTTAGCAAATCAGAATGCATGCTATATGAGTTTTCACTTATTTGTAACGATCTGCTGAGTTCCCTCTGAAACATATTTTCTTCAAAAGCGTGTTTTCTTTTAGTACTTTAGTACAGGAGTCAGTTTTAACGGGACCTAAACTAAGTCTCGTTAATCTCGCTAATCTTAACTTAGTCAAGGTTTCTTGACATATAAAACTACAACCTCTATCAAACATAACTTACTTTCATTTAAAAAAAAAAAAAAATTGAACCGATATGACAGGCCGAATTAATGGATGGATACTTTTTGAATAACCTTTCAAATCTAGAGTACTCTTTAGAAAAAAAACCCTAATATATGGAATTTCAGTTAATATTACATTACCTCTCCTTTTTTTATTATTCTTCATTTTTCTGTGCGTTTTAAAACTTTGTATTTACGTTACGTAGTTAATATTGTTAATAATATATATATTTCGCTTTTTTTTTACTATTCTGTGTATTTTACAACTTTGATTGCATTTACGTTACATAGTTAACTAAAATTAACAAATCAGTGATTTTTCTGTATCACTTGTAACACAGGTTTTACCTAAATGTAGCAGAATTCATACATCCAACCTAAATCACTAGGGGTCTATTACGATGCACTGCTCTCTGCAGGGGTCTACACTGATCAGTTATAGGAAACCACTACTCTAATTCATGGCTGCGAGCTTTTCAACTATTCTGGCATGCAGTGCCAGGCAATCTACGATCCACAAGCACAGATGATCAACAATCGAGGAACACCTTTACATGGCCATAAGCTCAGGGGCTTCCAAGCAACCCCCCCCCCAACCTCTAACAAGTATATTTAACTTCGACCACAGGTTTGGGTCTTTGAAGCTTGCGGCAAAAGGTTGTTTTTTTTTTTTTTTGTCCTGTATTTTCACTTCCCGCATTCGAATATTTCGTTGTGTCCATGAAAACACAACTAGGTGTCGACTAAAAGTTTCGATAAAATATCGGCCGCCATATCCCGTGGCTAAGCAAGTGTCACTAGTTGGGTGTCTATTGGCTTTTCAAGTTTTGAGCAAATGAAAACAGTACACTTTCTTATTGTTTGCACCGATACAGCAACGCATTCGAACGTGGTAAAGCAAACACAGGATAAAAGACTGTCGTCAGAAGCTTGCTTTAGGCATACAACGCAGGACATGGAACAGCATCAGCAGACCTCTGGCAGCCACTGGAAGTTGCTGAGGTCATCTTCCTCTGGTCTCTCAGAGCAGATAATGCCAACGTGGTCACCCTTTTTCTTTCCAGATTTTTTGGGCTGCCAGGCGAGGATTTTCTCAATCATAACTTGTTTGCTTGAGCCACAAACACATACTTTTTATTTTATTATATTAATCCATCATCATACCCCTCTTAATGAATGCACTAGCAAGGTTTAGTGTCACATTAATACTCGCAATTTGATGCTCTGGTCTTCTGAAGAATCGAGCCTGTACACCATATCCAGAGCCAAATTCGTACTTCTTGGATAATCAAACAGCAGATATTTAAAGACCAGTATTCAAGAACCCCTAAAAAACTTAGCGAAAAATGTATTATTAGTTTTCGCTGACTGATTTTTCTGACATTTTGTTGATTAAAACACATGCTTGAAGATTTGTTTGTTTTATCTACAGAGCTTATGCGTTATGACTAAGCACCTAAGAGTTTTATTGATAGGGCTTCTGGCCACGTGGGTGGCCGCGCAAGAGGAAGGGGGTGTACCCTGGTGGTTAACTATCACCACAAACCCTCCAGCACCTGGGGACAACTCGGATTCAGGGAGCGGCAACGAAGATACAATCGATATCAACAGCATCTGCTGTGAGTGTGTGCCGTTCTTCCAGTGCGATGTCAACAACACAATCATCACAGATGGAGGCGGGATTATTGGTCCAAGGATTGGCGGTCGGGTATTCAACGTCGAGAATTGCCCGAGTGTTGAACAGATATGTTGTAGGCCTCCTACTGCCCGACCGGACTGCACTATAACCGATAGTCCTGGGGATACGAGGGTTTCTACACCCAATGACGCTTCTTGCGAATGCTTCCATTGGGAGTTCTGCTTGGAAGAGTTTCGGGTGAGCGATGGCACTGAGTCAACCACGTTCATTGAAGGGAAGCCCTTACCCGCTCATCAGAAGTGTCCGCATTCTTTAGAAGTCTGTTGCTCTTTTGATACTGACCGAATCACTGGTACAAATACTCCAGCTCCTCCTCCTCCTCCTCCGTTGCCCACTGATGAGGATTGTTTCTGTGTCAATCCCTGGCTATGCGACGGGGATGGCAACATCGTAACAGATGGGGCAGGTCTGCAGAATTTGAGAGGCAGCGAGCGCCCCCCATGCGTCCCCCCCAAACTCTGTTGCAGAGGACCTATTGGGGTAACTCCATCATCCACCCCCAGGCCTAGAGTGGAAACTGCGCCTCCTCCACCCGTCGCTGATGATCAGAAATGTGACGGCAGAAGGAATCGCGAAGGACTGTCGGTATGTTTGGCAATATAGCCTATTGTTTCACACAGACAGGGAAAGAACAGATTAGAGGATGAGCAGTGTTTACATCTTGTAGCTTACGTTATATACTAAAATATTCGTAGGTATAACGGGTACATATCTGGCTAACAGGAAAAACATCTAAAAGTTGACTTATCCATAGCCAGTAATCGCTCAAGCGTACTAATAATCAAAATGAGCTATGCAGTTTAATTAGTACTTCGAGCTCATGCAAACCTTTTTAGCCACCAATGTTTCAGCCTTCTAAAATATGAAGAAAGTTCTTGAATGCCATAATATTCCAGATTTTATTTGCCACTAAGCTGATCACTTTGGGTTGAGACGGATTATCGTACACGATGCATATCTCAAATTCTGCTATGCACATTAACACATTCTAACCGCAGGTGCGAATTGTTGGCTTCCAAAACGGCGAGAGTCAGTTCGGAGAGTTCCCGTGGGTGGGGATGGTGCTGCGCACTTACTTCGTCAACAACACGCCCATGAACGCATTCATCGGAGGTGCCATTCTCATTCATCCCCGCGTCATGCTGACGGCTGCCCATAAAGTTGCAAAGTAAATAATAATAATGATAGTCAATAACTTTTTGCGGTCTCATTTACAGGCTGTGTCTATTTTTTTATACTTTGTTGAAGCACACAACATAAAGAGAATTTGCTTGGCCCTATACATCGTCGGATAAAATTTATAGTTATGTAGATAGGCTTAGTATTGAAAACTCCAACTTTTTTCTCATCACTATAGTTGATTAATATTCTTCCGCGTAAAGTTGCAATGTAAAACTAATTTTGAAACACCAAGGTTTGTATTAATTCCTCTATATTTTCAAGCGCAATGATTCAAGAAAATATAACGTTAACGTATTAATCGTTACCTAACACGGTGAAACTTTTGCAGGTATGAGTAAGGTTGTAGTTATAAGATAATATTTCCCTAAAAGTATGAATTTATCTATTGGATTGTAATTACAATTTGTAAACTGATGAAGTTGAGCAAATACTGAAATCACAATTATTATTAATAATTATGTGATCTAATACTGCTACGGCTTAAGTTGCAGCTGAATACTATCTACACAGCTAACGAGCATAATAGACTTACATCGGCAAACAGCAGACTTGCTAAGGCTCTTTCCAGGGCCAGCTCGAGGAGCAGGTTTGCTGTAGGCCTAATTTGAACTGGGGTCTCCCAGTATTTTTATTTGCTATCCGAGGCCGCCTCGGAAGTTTATGCTCAACAGGAACCTACCTACCAATAACTGATCGAAGGAGTTGAGCAATGTATATAATTTTTGCAGGGAGTTTGGTGGGTTACCCTCGATGTGACCCATACCAACAAGCTGGGAATATAGCTGGCCATAAAAAACGATGGCTATGAAGTTTGTTCTCCACCTAAAAACAGGTATAAGGAGTTGAGCTATGTCCATAGTTTTTTCCAGGGAGTCTGGTGGGCTGTCCTCAATATCACCCATGCAAATAAAAAAAAAACTAAAATAGGATTAGGTGGTCATAAAAAAATGACAGAGATGAAATTTACTCCCACTGCGGGTGATGGTCTTACGCCACGAGGCGTTTTAGTTCTAATTGAATTAAATCTGTCCTAACCAAGCCTAGTGCATACCTCGAGGTAGGTGACAAACTATGGTGGAAGCAATTGTCTTTACTACATAAATATCATCGAACATCGAATATCATCGAACAGGGGCTGATGTTCACTAAAACCCCATTGGAAACAACCTTTACTCGCAGGGAAGATATTAGAATTCTACTGAATTTTGCTCGGTAGGAGTTTTCTATTCGGTAGTTGCATACATTCTCTACAAAAGTATACCATACATAATATGCACAATTTAAATTGTACGTTATTGTGGCTGCAAATTTTCGATTTTGATACATCGTACTCTATGTATTTACTAAGAAATATTATTTCTTTGTGAAAACAGGGAGGACGTGAACAATTTGTCTATACGCGTTGGAGAGTGGGACATAGAGACGGACTTCGAACCAGGTGAACACCAAGTGCGCAACGTAGAGAGTGTCGTGCTCCACCCCCAGTTCAGGGAGCGCAGTCTGTACCATGATGTTGCTCTGCTCGTACTTACCGTAAGTTCTTTTTTAACAATGTTGTCTTGCTCGTGCTTATACCATGACTTACCCTAATGTTACGTAGCTCACGCTTACCGTAAGCTTTCCACTGTCGCTGCTCATACTTACTGTCAGGCTATCCATGTTATTGCTTTATTCATTATTGGTGTAAGTTGTTTTTTTAATGGTTTCGCGCTCATACATGCCGTAAAGTTTCCTTGATGTCTTCCTAGTCATACTTATATGTTTGTGTGTGTGTAATTGAATTTAGGTATTAGGTATTACAAGAAGATTTATGCCTCCCTAAAAAAGTACTTAGCTCTTCTAAGAGAGGAAAAGGAAGGGACATATAGTATGTCGATAGAAAAACGTGGAACCCATGCACGAAGGTGTTCCCTCACAGGATCAACGCGCATGGAAACAGCAAGTCGGGAAAGAAGAAGAAGAACAGACAACAGTAAGGTCAGTAGGAGTATGAAAGTGGAAGGAAGCAAAGTGGGCACGAAAGACAGACGTCACGAAGGCCTAACTAATGGCTAAGGTAACCTACACAAACCCCCTGGGGGCGCCACTCCCCATAACATAGGATGGGCAAACCTAACTAACCTAACCCTATGGCCTATGGCCCATCCTATGCCCCTGGAGGGGGGAATTGAATCTAAAGAGACCGGTAGCGGTGCGTTACAGATCTGGCATCTCTGGCGGCCTCCCGCTGGATGGGATGCAGGCTAACATCTAACGCTCTCAGCTCTCTCAGTACGAGTTTGAACTCGGTAGAGTCCTCAGGTGGTCCAGTCTTTTCTACAGCGGTTTGAAGATGCATGATGACAATTGAGAGCAAATATGTTCCGTTAAATTTTACTACAGCCTCTAGCACAATNAATCTTTTTCTTCAGTATTAGATAGGGGAAAAATGAGGAAGCCCAAAAGACGGCGGGGGTTTTGGTGAAGTGTTAATTTTTTGCCGTCATTTATAATGACGGCACGGGCCACTAGTTTCTCTATATTTTTCAGCGCAATGCTTCAATAAAATATAACGTTAACGTATTAATCGTTACCTAACACGGTGAAACTTTTGCAGGTATGAGTAAGGTTGCAATTATAAACATAAAATTTCTCTAAAAGTATGAATTTATCTATTCGATGTAATTACTCTTTGTAAACTGATAAAGTTAAGCAAATACTGAAGTCACAATTATTATTAATAATTATGTGATCTAATACTGTTACGAATTAAGTTGCAGCTGAATACTATCTACATAGCAAACGAATAAAAAAGACATACATCGGCGAACAACAGACTTGCTAAGGCTCTTCCCAGGACCAGCTCGAGGAGCAGGTTTACTGTAGGCCTAATTTGAACTGGGGTCTCTCAGTATTTCTATTGTCTATCCGAGGCCGCCTGGAGGGACACAAGGTAAAACTAGAATTTGAACCAAAAACTTGCAAAAAATTTTGCTCAACAGGAACCTACCTACCAATAAGTGAACGGAGTTGAGCAATGAACATAATTTTTGCAGGGAGTTTGGTGGGTTACCCTCGATGTGACGCATACCAACAAACTGGGAATAGCTGGCCATAAAAAATGATGGCTTTGAAGTTAGTTCTCCCCCTAAAAACAGGTATAAGGAGTTGAGCTATGTCCATAATTTTTTCCAGGGAGTCTGGTGGGCTGTCCTCAATATCACCCATGCAAATGAAAAAAAAACTAAAATAGTATTAGGTGGTAATAAAAAATGATGCGATGAAATTTACTCCCACTGCGGGTGATGGTCTTACGCCACGAGGCGTTCTAGTTCTAATTGAATTAAATCTGTCCTCACCAAGCCTAGTGCGCACTTCGAGGTAGGTGACAAAGTATGGCGGAAGCAATAATTGTCTTTACTGCATCAATATCATCGAGCAGGGGCTGATGTTCACTGAAACTCCTCTGGAAACAACCTTTACTCGCAGGGAAGATATTGATTTTCTACTGAATTTTGCACGGTAGGAGTTTACTATTCGGTAATTGCATACTTACTCTACAAAAGTATACCATGTACAACCATGTACAATAGCGCAATTTAAATTGTACGTTATTGTGGCTGCAAATTTACGATTTTTATACATCGTACTCTATGTATTTACTAAGAAATATTATTTCTTTGTGAAAACAGGGAGGACGTGAACAATTTGTCTATACGCGTTGGAGAGTGGGACATAGAGACTGACTTCGAGCCTGGTGAACACCAAGTGCGCAACGTAGAGAGTGTCGTGATCCACCCTCAGTTCAGGGAGCGCAGTCTGTACCATGATGTTGCTCTGCTCGTACTTACCGTAAGTTCTTTTTTAACAATGTTGTCTTGCTCATGCTTATACCATGAGCTTACCCTAATATTAATTAGCTCACGCTTACCGTAAGCTTTCCACGATCGCGGCTCATTGTCGTGTTATCCATGTTATTGCTTTATTCAGTATTGGTGTAAGTTGTTTTTTTAATAGTTTCGCGCTCATACTTGCCGTAAAGTTTCCTTGATGTCTTACTAGTCATACTAATGTGTGTGTGTAATTGAAGTTAAAGAGACCAGTAGCGGTGCGCTACAGATCTGGCAACTCTGGCGGCCTCCCGCTGGACGGGATGCAGGCTAACATCTAATGCTCTCAGCTCTCTTAGTACGAGTTTGAACTCGGTAGAGTCCTCAGGTGGTCCAGTCTTTTCTACAGCGGTTTGAAGATGCATGATGACAATTGAGAGCAAAGATGTTCTGTTAAATTTTACTCCAGCCTCTGGCACAATGTGACTTGTCCTTTGCAAACGACCCCCCCAAAAAAAAAAAAAAAAAAACGGATATCCACAGGCGTAGAACATACACTCCGTCATCAAATTCATCATGTCCCAGCAAAAGCCTGAACGAACAAATCAAATATTAGAACAAAAGACTGAGAAAGAGGACAAAGTCACCTTAGCCTTCTTTACTTTTAAAGTTCAATTAATGCACTGCCAGTGGAACTGTGAAGGTTTTCAAATAATGCTGTTTGCTTTTTTTTTTTGGGGGGGGGCAGCCAGGGCAAGCACCGAAGGAACGTAGTCGAAATTGATTATGAAATTGAAAGTCTAATCTATACGTTAGTGAAATGGTACTGTTTCAAAATTCTTCGATGCTACTGCTGCAAAGCAAGGTTAGGACATTTTGATAATTGTACATAATAGATAATGGAAATTTCATTATTAGTCTGGAGGTTATGTAGTGGTATTAGAAATACTACCTCTAATGCTAATAATCTCTAGCTCATGAAATTAGAACACGATATGGTTTGTCTATCTTTAGATTTCTGCACACACGCACCTCATGCAGAAATGCCCTGGATGCGCCGACGAGCTGTGCGAACCTAAACCGGACTGGCAAGTTTTGTTAAGCCGGACGCAGATTCCGGGAAAATGCCAGGGCTTTGGTTTTGTCCGCACCATATGGCACTAAATTGTTATGTTCCAGTTCGTACCAAGATGATGTAGCTGCACCGACACACTTATGTACCGAAAACGCCTTTTTCAGTTCTACTGCCTCAAAACCAACGTTATCTAGTAGTGAGGAGCAGGATTGAGTTTTCGGCTGTGTGAAAAGAAACTCGTTCTTGACCGCCGCTTGAAAGTGAATCCACAGTCACGAATCTAACTCTGAAAGAATATAGTCAAACTTTTTACATTATCACGATCCAAGTAGGACAATCGAACACGCCTCTAGTTCCACGCGAAGTAATGAGAGTGGGGCCACCGGTGCACGTGATGCCAATCTAAATTGAGATAAGTGGGGACTTTCTATAGAACAAACTTCAAAAACCCGTTTGGACGACAGTGCCACAAAAGTCGAATGTGTTTAACGTATTCAAGTCAGAGCCACGTTTTTTATCATTAGTATTATATACAAGTAAATGAATGCACATCATGTTTAGCCGCTCTAGAAGGCAAAATCATTACATAATGACCATAGAAGTATTTTTGATAAGAAGCGTCATTAATGATTTGTGAACGAGAGATATGTAGTCATCAAAAGAACCATTTGCTCGGGAACCATAGGTTGCTGACCCCCACCATGCACATCGGAAGGTTAACCCTTTTATAACCAGACTGTGTTACTTTGCTACAAGGGATCTTAGACGAATTGCAATCTAAGGGAAAAACTGTTTTCTCAGCTATATAACCTTTAACAGCTAAGGCAGCGCTGCTGCTGCATCCAGGCTTTGCTCAAGACGGACTTCTGCGAGAGCCGCAGGGGAGGTCGTATGGGACACGGAAGCTACTGTACATATTAGTTACCTTTTAAATATTTACCGAGAAAGAAACTATAATGGGTTACTTACATGGTATGGAACTATTCCAATTAAGGTATTTTTCAGATATCCTGTTAATGTTTGACTACCAAAGTTAATTCTGTAGTCTCTTAGAATTAGGATCATTATTTGTAACGTCATCCTAGGAAAGCCTCCCTATCTACAGAGTTGACGGAGATCAAGAATGAGGCAGAAATTGGCACACTGGATAAGAAGTAAACATGCTGAGTGATACGAGAAATCAATAAAACTAAAATACTGTTTTAATGATCAATCAAACGTCAGAAAGCTAGAACGCCTTGTGGCGTAAGACCAGCACCCGCTGTAGAGGGCAAATTCAACGAAGTCATTTTGATGAACGACGCTATAGGGCACAGCCCCATTCCCAGAGACGAGCTCTTCAATAATAACGTAGGAAAAAAACACAACTCCCCGTTCTCTAGAAGATCTGCCGCGGTGGAGGAAAATTCAACGCTGTCATTTTTTATGGCCAGCTAGACCTAGTTTTTCGGTATGGGTCACATCTAGGTCAACCCACCAAACTCCCTACAACTCTTTCGACCACTTATTGGGTGGAGAGACATATATATATATATATATATATATTTAGAAACTTAAATCTTCAACAAAAACAATATTAGCTCTCTCACTTCGTTCGCGGGTGATAAAAGGAGAACAAAGTCCATGCATTTATTTGTTTATCTGTCCATTTTCTGCTACGAAAGAAGCATTCTCTTTCCACGGCTGCAATGCCTTGGATGAGAAATTTTCGAAGGTGAAGAAGTAGGGGGTTTCATAAACTCCATATACGGGACTGTATCTTTGGTCTCGCCAAGGGTACAGGATGTTCGTTAACCCTTACTCACATGAAATACTCTGCCTTTCTCATAGCAATAGCACTATTTGAAATATTGTACATAGACCACGCTGTGAGATAAAGGGTCAATGACCGTTGTTACCAAATACTAAGGCGACGCTCACTTCTGCAATGGGTTCCGGCTGCTCTAATACAAAAAGATTAATGTGCACTGCCCACGGCGATCTAATGGCGCGTAGGTATGCTAAATGTGGAATGGTAATCAAAAAAGCAGGCGCACTACAGCCTATCTCTACATCTATAGGTTCTTGGCGGAATCATGACCACTGGTACGATCAAATAGCGAACTGTCATGTATTTTTTTTACTATTCTCTGATTACGGGGTACAGTGCAGCCAATACTGATCCGATTGTGCGTTCAAGAACAAATGTAAAATTTCCAGGAACCTGTGGAGCTGCGCTACCATGTCCGCAGTATCTGCCTGGCCGAGTCCCTGCAGGAGGTCGACACAAGCGATTGCATCATAAACGGTTGGGGCAAAGACAGCTTCGGTGAGTTCTGTAGTTTTATTTATTCATGTATTTTTTGTGGTTAAGTGTTGTTGTAGCAGCAGAAGTGACAAAGACAGTTTTAGTGAGTTCTACAATCTTATTTTTATGGATTTCTGTTGGTCACTTCTATCATTTTCCGTTCAAACATGAACAATAATATGCTCAGAAAATCCTTACTAATAAAAAATTGAGACTAATGTCATGAAAAAAAAAAAAATTTCTTGCTTTCTGTGCACATGTTTTAAACTATCTCTAGCGCTGCATAAACACTAGTGGAGCATCGTACTATCGTTAAGACTTATCTTGTTTGCTTACCTTGTGTCTTGAGTACCTTGATGGTATTCGGACGAAGTCCAGGTGACGGTGTGTGCTCTGATACATTGTTATACTCTCGATACCGAAATCACACAGTGTAAGAGTAAAACAGTCAAGAAAAATAGAAGAGCTACATGCAAACATCCAGGACGCGCAAAACAATTATAAAATCGTAACACGAGCTATCTTCTCATATTAGCTGTCTACAGCAATATGTATTCAACTGCGACCCCTCTATTAATAATATTCTGAAACAAATACACCAATTATCTCGTTATCCAACCTTTACCCGAGAAAACGTCCTTTATGAGTATGAGTATAGAATGAGGTACTTTCATGGAAAATAGTTCTTACTAGTAATAAAAGCTCAGATATGTACTTTTCTTGATGAAAAGTCACCTAACTTTTCGGCCAGCTATACGAGAGAATCTGCTAGATTTCTGGGTAGGAAAATAACGGGATTCTTTTGATCTCCAACTGATAAGTTTGACGGGTTTCCTACAGATATAAATGAATCATGAATATTATAATGCAAAATAATTAAAAGACCGTTCTAGTTGCAATTCACTTCAATGATATATCTGCATACCCACTAGAGAGTTTTTGAGCACTTGAAAGTTATTGATCCAATTATTGTATATCCTCTTTTCTATAGCCATTCTGCTTACATTATGTCAGATTTAATTACGTACGTTAGCATTTTCTTAAGAGGAGACAAAGCTGTCAGTATTTGTTAGTTTGAATGTTGTTAAGCATATTTTTAGCTCATCATTTATCCATCTTATTCTATAATTTCCGCAACGTATTCATATTTATTTTTGCATGTTTCTTGTTTAAACGTTTATGGATAACAAAAGCGCTTTATCGAGGATTGTGATAACTGTTGTATATTTTGTCCAGACATAACGCATTTTTGTATTCCTCCTGATCTATGCATTGCAGTTAAGCCTCCAAGAAACTTCCTCATCTATTTTCTTTTCGTACTATTTATCGCCTTTTGTCTCAACATTATACATAACTTCCTCGTGTCTTTGCAGATATATTATTGCAGGAAATGATCAGCAAAAATTCCATAACGTACCAGTGTGAATCTGTGTCTAAAAAGCCCATATTCATGCATGGGGTATATATACTTTTTTCTCTCGTTCTGACAGACACCGGAAACTACCAGACGTTGATGAAGAGCGTCGTACTCCCAATCGTGGAGCACAACAGATGCCAGGTGAGTAACGGCTAGTGAACTCAGAGGCTTTGCACCTCAACAAGTGCAAAAATTTCCATGGGTCGTGTTTTTTCGACTAATTTCTAGTAACTATTCAAAACAGGTACTTCTGCATAACCCACATAATAAAGCCTGACGCAAAGGCGTCATGGTATGGGCTCACCGAAAGGATAATCGGAAACCAGTTTCAGCTTGAAACTTCGGCAGTTTAAGCATTGACCAAACGAACGCAGCTTAGCTCAGATGTTTATCGTCCTTGTTATCTCACGACGTAAATGTAAAATGTAAACAAATAATTCGCTTTGCATAAGCAAGCAGTTATTCTCTTCCAATTGGAGAGTGCTCTCTGCCACTACAGAAATAACTTAAGGAATTTACTCCACCTTCAGAAGTCACTCTGTTACAACGTTATCATGTAATTATCACCAAATATTCACCATTAAATCTGCCATGACAGCATTTTTGTTAACAATGAGCCCCTAAACTCAAATCAGCTTCAGTTTAATGATTTCAATATAATTTCCGAGCAGAGTAAGACTCACGCCAATCTTTCGTAATTTAAAACTAGTTTTCGTTCAAAGAGTACGGAAATCTGGCGAACTGAATGCACTTTAAGGCACTTACAAGCCAGTTTTATTTTACCGTCTCGTATATGACTAAGCGATGACACCTTCAGTAAATAATGATAATAAACTTTATTAATACTCATGGAGACATTACAATTACGAACTGCTACATGGTACACAAGAGAATGTATCTTATTTTTAGTTTACAAAGAAAGGACATGTCGCAGTGGTCTTACATTTTAGAATTCATTTGCTCCGCCTCATTGCTTGGCCTCCGTCAGGCATCAGTATGTGCTGCCATCATAGCTACATATTAGATCGTTTGTAGCCAGGACCATTACGGATGACATATATTAACGAGTTTTTTTGAGTTTTCAATCCTGTTTGTTTACGCTCGAGGCACATTTCTTGGTCCTGATTTTGAGACAATCAGTGTACTTTTGAGTACATCTTACCCTTGCACAAGTGGATATTGGCACGTTAATTAATGAGCGGAATTTGTCGTTATGAGCAACCCCCAAGCGCTCAATGGATTTCTCTTTAAAGTTACACGTACCAAAGTGAGTTACAGTACAGATGGTAACAATAGGTTCGGAATAGCTGGCATTTGGCTTCTTCAGAGCAGTGTCCGAATTTCAGAATTAATGTGTTACCAACGCCATGGAGCTTTCGTGTTTCTTTCTCCATAGTCTGGTAATCATGAAATTCATCAGAGATTTTGTGACCCAGGTAAGAGAAGCTATATACGTACGCAAGCTCCACACCTCTGAGAAGAGAATGCTTGTGGCCAGGTAGGCTTCTACGCTTAATTAGGGCTAATATACATGCACAGTTTTTACGGTATTATACTCAATGCAAACTTTATTCGCTTGGCTCTCGCAAGTAAAGTTCCATCGATAACTGATCGATGCCTTCTGCCATATGCATGAGATGTGTATTCTACAAATACTAGTGGACCTGTGGGTGAAGAAGCTCACGCAATGATCGATGTGTTTGCTTAATAAAGGCCGGTGCGGAAGGACTCGAAAGGGTCGGGGTGGAGGCCTTGGACCTATGAGGGTGACTCCTCATTTTTGTGGTGGTCTCTATCCAGTCACCTTCTTCTTTCACGTGCGTCTTCCATAGTGAAAGGCCGAAGCAAAATCTTGAGTAAAACACTGGAAATAACTCGAATACAACTCCAGTCAGCTGATAAACAGTGTGAGCGCACCGTAGCCATGATACTACCTTTCAAACTAATATATTTGCTTGATTGAAGTGCTGAAGGTTTTGCTTGAGTTTTCTCAAGCTGACGCGAAATAAATAAATACACGAAGCATTTTGTTAAATTAGGATTCTTAAATATTTCGAATTTTAGGAGAAACTGTTATTGACTAAAGACTTGGTCGCTCATCTGAACTTCACATCTTAATTTTCTGGTACGTTTCCTGTTATTATTTAGAGACATCTTAATATACAATTTTCTAGATTTTCACGAGATAGCGAAGCACCCATAGAATTGGCCACAGGATTAAACTTCTTAGTGTTTTCGTTTTCCTTTGGATGGTTTCATACTTTAAAGATTTTCTTATCTGTAATTTTCTTGATTTCCAGGATATGCTGCGCCAAACTAGACTTGGCCATTGGTTTGAACTGCACAACTCATTCATCTGCGCTGGAGGGGAACCTGGAAGGGATGCCTGCACCGTAAGTATAAATTCAACTACAAACCAATTACTACAACTTTAAATGCCAGCCAACTCCTACAAATTTAGCTGCTCGTCAGATATTACAAATTCAGAAATCATTCAATTTCTATGAATTCAGCTAATACTTGAACACAATATAATCGAAACTTTCATCGACTTCTTTACAGAGGATGCATTTATCTGAGAACTCAGTCACCATTGCAACAAGTATGTAGCTCGGTTTACTGCGGCTCAAGAAGTCTTGAAAGCAACACGAGGACTTACCCGGTGAAAATAAAAAAGTTAGTTGTGACCGCAATAACGTCATTGCTAATTTAGCTATAGGCGTGACAGGTGACACGAGTGAACCCATTCACTGTACTGTTTCTTGCACTTCCCTTCCGTAACTACACAACCATGGGCAGTGTTGCGTGTACATATACATAAGTACAGCGTAAGCAGTTGTATTGAAGCTAACGAAAATGAAAAACGCGTAGTTTATTCTTGCTCCAAGTCACTTCTCCGAATTGGCAGCATGACATCATGGCGGTCAAGACCGAGTTCTCGTGAGTCCTTTTAGGTTAGGTTAGGTTAGGTTAGGTTAGGTTAGGTTAGGTTAGGTATGGCTGCGTAAAATAGAGACGGCATACATTTGTAAATATAATATGGATTTATGTTTTAGCGTTTTATTTTCTAAAGATGCGGCTGCGTTGAACTGAGACTGCGCTGCAGTTAATGGTACCCTGACACCATACGGTGACATGTTTTCTTCACTTGTTCTCTGCTTCTGGCGTGTCCCATCATTATTTATAGGTACGCCCCACAGCGACAAATGTTTCAACGAGTGTTTGCTCCCTGTAACACTTAATTACTAAGAAACCAAGAACGCTCATGCAGTTTTTACACTGAATTATGACGATGAACATGGTTAAGAACACTTCTCTAGCATCTCCAGTGCAGAACGTCTGACGTAGAGAACGTCATCTAGGGATTAGGTCCGGGGTCCAATGAACAGTATTACAAATACAGTGTAAGTTAATAAATGTAATTAGGGTTTGAAATTCTAACGGTCATGTTAAATTAATTCTCCCGGCAGATAGCGAACAATACTGACACAACATTCAACAAACATCTGAAGTATTTTTTATAGAAAAGTATGCAGTGGGTAGTCCTTTTCTAAAGTGACTGCTACTGTAATCTAAGTCAACATTTTTCATTCCATTTTTTTTTAAAACCACGTGCGTTCAATATCGCTTGAATTTACTTTAGTTAACTTTTTCAGAGTATTCCGGCTGATTACTTACACTTTGTGAACTGTTATGAAAAGTTTGCATACCTTTAAATCTCTTGATAATTTGCATCTTTCTTCTCTAGAAGAGGAAGTGCTATTTATTTCGTACTCTTTAAGTTAGTATTCCTATTGACGTTGTAGGTTGGGAGGGAACCTTGTTTCTTAAAGAGAAATATTCCGCCCAAAAGTGAGAGCAATAAGTAGGGGCTAAAGAGATGGTCGGGAGATACAGTTATCATACAAGAGGTTTCGGTCTCTAAAGCCATAGCTCTGACAGTCGGTGGTTGACTGCAGCCGTGCCTTCTTCTGGGCCTATCGTGCAGCACGAACCAGTTCATGTGGGTTTTCCAGTTGGAGTATGAGTTAAAGTTGACTTTATCTCTATTGCTACTCGGTAAAGAGATCCACGACATATCTATTTACTGTCTTGTAGAGTGATGGTGGTGGTCCCCTCGCCTGTCGACGCCTAAACTCGTTGAGTGATGAATACCTCCTGGTCGGCATCACCGCTTGGGGCATTGGCTGTGGTGAAGACGGGGTGCCAGGAGTATACGCCAGCACCATTGCAGACAGAAGGTAAGTTGAGGAGTACACATAACTGGCTATAGTACATTAACTGTGGAGAAGACGGCATGTCAGGACTGACTTCCTGTGTTAAGTTGAGGAATACCCATAAATGGCTGTAATACATTGGCCGTGGAGAAGACGGTTTTCCGGTGTATGTATATACTCTTGTTTCGTTACTGACAGAAGTTAAACTAAGGAGTCAATTGTTTCCATGTAGTAATAGTTTTGCAAGAGAAGTTCATTTTTAACACGGCTAACCAATGCCACCGTATAATGGTTTTAGCAAACTATTTTCAGCATTGACCATCATGAATCTTTTGGGGTTTCTCTGGGGTTATTTAGGGTTTAGAGGAAAATATAGTTTCTACAATTTATATAATGTATATAATTTAGCACATACCAAGATTTAAAAGAAATTCCCTCTTCCAGCTGGATCATATCTGAGTTGGATCGCATCGTCCCAGGCGGTGTCTACACAGCTTCGAGGGAAAGACGCGACGTGGGTGACAACTGAAGTTTTCTGTACATTCGGTGTTCCTTCTGACCTGCATGCCCTGCCGTGCATCCAAGGGACTGCTGTACCACTTACCTGATCAGCTTTTTCGTAGAGTCTGCAGTTTGTGTACTATTGGCTGTGGTCTGCATGAACGGCCAGCTGTGTAACCGCGTTCAGCTTCAGTAGTCTTCTGTTCATGTAATATATGACTGTAACCCGCATGAACCACCACAAATCCGCTGTATAAAGCTGAGTCCTTTACCTACCTAGATCGGATTTACGCGAGTATTAAATTAACGTGTTTTTGCGCCTCAGCGCTAGACCGCTGCGTTGTATCCTTGCTAGCGCAAGTGCCTGTCTGCCAAAAGATGTAGTCAAATATTTGCTGTCCGAAGAGTTGACTGTGCAAGGGTCAGTCGTAAGTTTGCTGACATCGCTTAAAATTTCGTATTAATCGGAATCTCGGAAACTGTCTAATTTTCGGTTGTTTTAGTGGCCACAGCAACGCATTCGAACGGCAGGGGGAACAGGTTCAGCTCACTTTCTGTGGATCCGTCGTTAGCCTTGTTCTCGTTATGCTGTGTGTAAACAAGCTATAACTCGGTGTATAGGTCGCTTTGATTAGTTGTTAAAGACATTATTGTTTCTACAAAAGATAGAAACTTAGGAAGACGGCTTATCGGCTCCAATACATGGTTTTCTTCGTAGCCAATATGTTGTGGATTAATTAAGTAGTCGATACAATGCTGCAGTGCTGCTATTCCTGAGATACATTGAAACTATTGGTTTGCTTTAAAATATTTCTAGGCACCGCAGCATCCATTTATGTGTTAAAACATTCAGTCTGCAACGTTTCGGCATTGCCGATGAGCTCCAGCCATTATATATCTAATTGACAATTTCGAATCCTATAAGTCTTGCATCATATTTTTATCTAAGCCCCAGCACAGTGAAAAACTTTTGCTTTACTGTAGCGCTGGTATAATGTATGGATACTATCCAGGGCACATACAGGTAGTACCGACTTGGAAGCTCGGTAGTCAGTACTTGAGGTCAAAGTCTTTTATTCGAACAGGGAAAAATAGACTAAGTATATAGGCTCTCTAAGTGCAGTCTCATGCTTTCGTACTGGGCATGCGAGCGTACCGGTAAGCCCTCAATGCATTGCAATAAGTGTTCTGTCTCGTTTCTATACGCAACATTACTGTGTTCAATCATATCCCACCCTCAATTATTTATTAAGCGGGTATCGCAATGTTAAGCCCTGTTCAAGAAACCCAGAAAGTTCTTCTGTTAGGCAGTTCTCTATAAGCGCCTCATAAGCTTTCCATGCAGGTTTCCTCTAAATTATATTAGCCTTATGAGCGGATCACAACTAGTGACTTTATAATAAAAGCGCCTTTTTGGGGAAAATTTAGTTTGCTCAACTGCTCCTGCACGAATTTTGGCTCATAGGCACGTTTCTGATCGATTCACGGCTTCGGCAGAAGGGAGATATAAGCAACAAAGTGTATTTCAACTGATGCATGTTAGTTTTAACATAAATTATGTATATGTCGTGTGTTTGAATATTTAATAGAGGTCTGAGTTTATTGGCACAAACAGCATGCTCTCGAAATTGTTTCTTTATTTGCTTTGTTCAGCAGCGTCTCTGTAATGTAATATTAATGCAACAACATACGAATGAGACTTATAATGCAAAATCCCTCACAATTGGCTTCAATTCAATTGTACATTCTGACGTTAAATTCTAGCTACATGCAAATGTACACATTTCTGTTCAATTACTGCAGTGCTTTGCTCTTTGTTTATTTCCTGAGTGCAGTGGAATTCACTTTGATAAGAACGTCCAAGGCTCTACTTACAGAATTGCTCTTCCGTTTCCGTGATGCTACTACTCCTACAAAGATGCGGTAAACTGCGTAACATAATGAGCGTGCTCCGAATAAGTGCAAGCGTCTAAATATTCACAATAATTTGTCTCATGCATCTAATTTCCATTATGAAATCCTCAGAGGCGCTACACAAAAGCGCTATTGGTAACTCCGACCAGGCAATGATGCTGTCACTAGTGTAACATAAGTAAGCCTTTTGACTCAGATGTAGCGTCATCGATTCGAAATCAATTCTTCTGAGGACTGCCTAATGACATCTGGCGTGTTATAAAATGTGTGCGTTTCGGTAAGTAGGATAGTTACCCATTAGCCGAACTAACTCTTGTTCCGTTCAAACAGTCAAATAATGGCTGTTTGCTCGGAAATAGGGTTAGATTGGCAATTGGCTAATTACCCTAGCTTCTTTTTTTTGTACATGTGAAATATGCATCGTTCAGTGTGGTGCATGCATTTCGTGAGTCTTTTGTGAACTTGTTCAACTGTGAATGCTGCACATCAGTGTGTTTTCCTTTCAGTATTATGCAACTCAGCAGTGGAGCGGCCATGCTTATCCATATGCAGAGTGTCCGGCACTTTTGGGAACAAACTTTAATATAAGACTCAGCCCGTAAAAATAAACATTTTTACTAAATAAAGACGTGTTCTAACATTCTTCGTTAAGAAGTTACGAAGACTTCAAATTTGAGAAATGTTGAACTGATATTATTGGTGACGAGTAGCAAGGAATTGAAACGTGTACGTTAAGCAAACAATTCTATTATTAACCCAAGAAGCAGGAGATCAGTTACAAAAGACGTTCAAAATGGTGCCCATCGACTTCGATGCAAGCGGTCAAACGCCGATGCAATGTTTGCCGGACGCGTTCGAATACTTCACGAGTTTCACCAATACTTGCCGATGCTTCAGCAATTGTATCAATGAGGTTTTCTTCGGACTGAACCGGGGTTTCGTACTCGAAGCTCTTACCATATCCCCATTGGTAGAAATCTAAGGGCCTCAAATCAGGAGACCTTGGCGGCCCTGCAATGGGGCCTCCACGTCCAATCTAGTGATTTGGATATTAGGCATTCAATAACTGCCTAACGTCGAGCGCGAAGTGTGGAGGACACTCGCTACGTTGTCGTTGACACCTTTGCTTGCGCTGAACGGCTCCAGAATGTAAACAAACCCATCTTTTTTTGTTGTCTTGTAAAACTCGGAACAGTGGATGAAATTTTCAAGTCCTAGCAACTTGATCACGAAGCAATTTAGGCCACATTTAGACTCAGTACAAATTGTTCATTTTAACGGTCCTAACCTTATTTTAAAGTTTGTTCCTAAAAGTACCGAACACCCTGTGTGTAGATTTTTACAAAATGGGAAATCAATATGTACATTCTGAGGTGTATTAAATTTATTATTAGGGAGAAAAAGTTCTGTAATTAAAATTTTATTTCAGACGAGAATGTACGTACTATGGAAGTCAGAGTACACTGTAAGGGCATTTTTCCACTTATCAGTTTTATAATAATTCCTTTGACCGCCATTTGGAGCCCCCAAGAGCTGATTTTGAGTTTTTCTATCCTTTAAAAATTTACAGATTATATTATTTACATTTCTCACAGCTAATGGCCGTGGCTTTTCATGAAGACTGACGATTGGTCGGCAAGCCATGCTCTGCATATAGTTTGTGAAGAACTTTGAAAATTTGAACCCATAATCTTAACATGACTATACATAGTTTTTTCTGGTTAAAGCTGTATGCAATCCTGAGATCCAAGTCACATGGTGCAATACAGCATTTTTCCGATGTATTTTGTGCATGAAGCATAAAAAACTTTAATGGTCGATGCTTTCGTAGTCCAGGTGGCGTGGCGTTCACACAGGCACTCACCGTCTGTCACTAAACAAAATGAAAACAGAGTTCCTCTGCTGTAGAGCTCAGAACTACAATTGGTAGGACAGATAAACACACGAGTAAATTCGTCTTCGCACCTAGGAATTTCCCAGCCGAAGAGGATAAAGGTAAAGTCAACTTTGACCGTACTCTCCACTGGGAAACCCACACCCACTGGTTTGTGCTGCACACATAAGCCAACTGGCCACATAGCAGTAAGCACAGCTGCAGGCGACCACGGGTCGCTAAGAACTATGGTGCCCAAACGGAATGTTCAACGACCCGAGCCTCCTACCCTCCCATTCCTGGTCAGGCAGGTGAAGCCACTCAGCTCCGCATACAAAGCAATTGAGGACTCAGCACTCCGGATATCACAAAGATCGCCCGGCAGGGTCGATCCTGACCCCTTTAGCACAGAAGTCAAACGCTCATGGCGTGCTGCTGTTGTGGGTATAAAGGGTAAACAAGAAACACACCGCGAGAAGCGCCGAACCCATGGACAGAGGAGTTCCCGCATGGAATTAACACCCATTAGAAGGGTAAGTCAGGAAAGAAGAGGAAGAATAGCGGAATATATCGTTAGAAGAAGTGTGAAAATGGAAGGAAGCAACGTGAGACTGGAAAAACGACATCCCGAAAGCTCCTAGGTGAGGCTAATTAAAGTAACTTTTGGGATCCTCTGGAAGATGCCATCAATTCATGACACATGACACAGTGTTGTAGGATACGGTGGATTGAGAATTCTGGGTCGCACCAGAAGCTAAAACAGTAAATTAGCTGCTGAGGCAATCGAAAATTCTGTAAGAGTAGCATTGCCAACGAGAGTAGCCAATAGCAAGGTCAATTTACAAGGTGCAACTTCTGTTGCGCGACACACTCCTTTTCGTCATGCACCCTCCGCTTCAGTAGCTCGGAATGTCAAACAATGCTGAAGTCCACCAATACAAACCCGTGATTGTTTTCACATATTTAGAGCAGGTATCGAGCTAAAATATCAATATCTTCAGCTCCAAACTCAATCTGAAATGAATAAAAAATCTTTACAATTGAATATTGAAAAATGGAATCCCAAGAACGAGGGAAAATCCCCGACAGTACACCCAAGTCGCGCAAAAACATACAGAAAAATTTGCTCTTGTTTTCATGCATGGCAATTCTTACCATAAATAACTTTACAAGTTTTCATTCATCCTGGCTGGAATTTTGCTTACATTATTTGTGGTCACTGGTTTCTCGAGTATGCACCCTCGACATTGAAATCAAACTTCTGACGTCATTTCTAAAGTCCTATAGCTTCGTTTTGACATGCATGCGAATCATAACGAGACCAAAGAGCACCTCGCAATAGTGCCCCAGCGCTAAGTACATGTAAGTTAAGATCGTACGTGTAATTGGATACCTGACAAGACTATTTTCATGGTTATCCAATTAATTAGTAAAATTCAGTTGTTATTACCTCCGAAATTTGCATGATTTATTAAGCATATTAGGAAGAAGAGATGAATAACTTTCACTGAAATTCTGCTCGACCGTTTAATTGTTTTTCTACTTCTTTTTTCTTGGTATCATACATAACTCAAAAAGTTACGGATGGATCTTCATGAAATTTCTACGAATTGTTACGGAAATTATGAAGAGTAGATAAGCAAATTTGTGGGATGATCGATTAGTTTTTTGCTAGAAACATAACTCAAAAAGATATGAACATTACAAATCTTTATGAAAGAGAAAAGCTAAAATAAGGAAAATTTCGTATAAATATAAGGTCAACTAGTCTCAAATTAAAATGTGACGTTTCGGGACGTCTGTGATGATGGGGAAGGACGTCCCGAAACGTCAAATTTTAATTTTAGACTAGTCGACCTTATATTTATCTCTATGAAATTTGCAGGAATTACTGAAAAGATTAAATGACGCAAATGATCACATTTTTATGATTATCGGGTCGTTCGTTTGTGTGTTTGACTAATGCTCGTCAAGTTTGTCTGAACATAAATTACAAAGTTAAGGACGGATCTTCAAGAAAATCATAGAAACCGCTATTAATTAATTAAAGGCACAAACGGCCCAATTTTGGTGATGATAAGGAAATCCTGGTTTCCAAAACAAAATAAATGTTTAGTTAACATTGCCTTGCTAAGAGGAGGTATACGTTCTCAGAGTGCTCTAGGTAACGTTTTCGTTACGCTAAGCAATCCCTTACTATATCAGAATATAAACTCCAAGTTATCTCTTGCTCCAAGCTATCTAAAGAAAGGTAAGTTAAGTAAGAATCTCTGCCTCGAAAGGTGCAGTCAATGCATATACTAGGTACAGAATTCCAATACTTATCCCATCTGAAACCCTGAAGCAGAACGACCTACTTGGAAATCAGAGATAAAATATATGTGTGGGTTTCCATGGATTACTGCGTTCATTTAAACTCTATTTTGACTAGTCTAGACTAGAGTTCTTTAACCTACTATGTTCATATTAGAAAAAGCCTGGGCCTCAAAGTTACACAGTCTGATTAAAAAAGCTTGACGTTAGTCGCTCACTCCCGTGAAACTAGTAAATCATTACAAAATAGGACAATTACCGAACTCGGAAGCATCGTAATGAATAGTCGCAATACAGCATACTGTAGGATGTACATATATTATTCAGGGTTATATATCAATGCACTTTCTTGATAGAAATTACAATGTTGATTACTTCCCCACTGTTAAAATATCGAAAGAAGTAATATAAATTGAAATAATTAGACAATAAAGATCAGAGGTTATACTCTGCTGTTGACCTAAACTTTCTCAAATGATGAAATTCCTTTATTACATCTTGCGTTTGTTTTGCTGTTTTTTAGCCAGTTGCTTGTCAAGGAGCGGCCTGCAGAACGGGCCCCAGCCAAGACATACCTTTCGGAGTGCGCCACGTCCCACACCAGCCTCATTACCCCAGCTTAGGGTCTACTACCTGGCCTCGTACTGACCTCAGGAAAACTGATGTAGACCCTAGTCCCGGCCCCGAGAACGGGGGCACAGGCAGTGCAGTCGATACCAGCTACCGTTTGGACGATGGCCTTACGGGGGACGATGAAACCTATGGTGGCTCCTTCTCAAGGGATCGAATTGCTGGCCCAGGCACGAGGGATCGAATTGCCGGTTCAGGCATGAGGGATCGGATTGCAGGTCCAGGCACGAGGGATCGAATTGCTGACCCAGGCTCAAGGGATCGAATTGCTAGCCCAGGCTCAAGGGATCGAATTGCTAGCCCAGGCTCGAGGGATCGAATTGCTGGTTCAGGCATGAGGAATCGGATTGCAGGTCCAGGCACGAGGGATCGAATTGCTGGCCCAGGCACGAGGGATCGGATTGCAGGTCCAGGCACGAGGGATCGCATTGCAGGCCCAGGCTCGAGGGATCGGATTGCAGGTCCAGGCACGAGGGATCGAATAGCTGATGAGGTCACAACTGAGGCAGAGACCGGTATTAACTACACTGAGAGATCGAATTCCGAAGACGAAAACCTGTCTCCAGCACAGCGCAGACGAATTCGGCTGGAAGAGAGAAGACAGAGACGAATAGAACTCGAAAGACGAAGACGAAACAGACGACGGAGGCCTCTAGCGCCCACGAACTTCACCATAAGCTGGATGGAACCATGGCTGAAAACAACGTAAATTTGTGAGCACATACGAAATTGTACGAGAAGTCGGCTCGTCGTTACATTTAATGATAAGAGTATCAGTGAGTTGTCTCAGAGTACTTGGGCATGACATGAAGCCGACGATTCCAACATCAATCGGAATTAAGATACATGCAGTATGTCGAGAGCAGCGTAGTTTTCGGTTTCTTGGACGAGCGGCTGACGATTTCCAGATGACGAGGAAGGGGGACTTAGTACCTATGATGGAAGAGACGAGGAACCGATGGACGGGATACAGGTAGTATGTCGAGAATCTACAATGCACGGTGGCTTATGCTTAGCAACATTGGATCTAGGCCATGCGCATGGGTATAAGTTGGGAATAAAAAGGTAGAACACAATACGTCACCCGTAGGATTTCGATGAAGGATGGATCTTATGTCAGTACGAAAGAAAGGTTAGAATTTGTTGAGTAGCTGCGTGCACTGATCTAGCTGAATTCATGAGTTATTCGTTGACTTCATTGATATCGAGTTCGAGGGTTAGGTACGTCACTATCAGACGTACTTAGATTTTGATAGAAATTGACCAATATTTTACACTGGCTGCTGATAATGCAGTCGGAATGTGCAGGTTAGAAAACATGCTGCAGCTCACAATAGAAAAGAGCACCTGGGATAACCGGCGGTGAATGGGTTAAAGCCATATGTAGTGTGAATCCAGGCCTTTCTTCATTTTCAAGATGAAGAACCTAGACTCAGAATGCATATACATTATTCAGAATGTTCTGGACAATTCTTATAAATATTAGGAATGGATACCAAGTCACCATTTTTCAGGCGGACAAAAGTCTTCGCGTTATCCTGTAAACTTTTCAACATATCATTTGAGCTCCGAATGTTTCCAGTTGGTGGATCAATGCGCAACGTTGGGAGTTTACCACGGCGAATAATGTTTGCTAATTTGATGAATCAACAATAGTATGAATCCACCTGACTCGAGGAGAAGCCAGTCATTAGAAAAGCTGCACTGATTACCCTCTGTACGATAGTACTATTGAGTTAACCCGAAATTGACCGCAGGAGGTATAAACCAAACCAACGTCCCATTTATGCAGCATGCGTGTTTTGGTTTTCACCAGTGCTAAGGCGGTTTCACACTATAGTCTTTTGTTTCTAGTATACAGTGCAAATTGTCCGACCAATTTCTTGTATTCGTGCGTGTACAAGTGTTTGTTTACCAAAGCAGTTGTTAAAACGTTACCCGTCAAGTCAGATTGTTGAGCAAGTGTCACCACTAATTTTCGTACTTATTCTTTAAATTCCCACTCAATTATTACTCAGAAATCTGTGTTCTTTTCTCATGATAACAGAGAAGCGACAGCACATTAGAATTAATTGTTCTGTGTATGGAGAACAAGAGACTACAGTACAGCAGGTGAATCCAATTTTAAACACGAGCTTACAGCTATAGGCAGCGCATTGATTCTTGACATACACATTTATATACAGTAGACTAAGCCATATCACTGTAATGTTATTGAGTTGTGCAAACCGCCTCACAATTCAATAAATAAATAAATATCTCTTCCCTCATACAAGGGGCACTAACTTCAACGGTTTCGGCTAATACAAGGACGCCTTCGCTTGGGTAGTCAAACTCGATCTAAGTCAAGCACACTTCACTTAACTTGTCCGAAACTGCGGACAGGTGCTCCGGCTTCGACCCGTTTATTCCGGTATCAGGCATGACATCAAAATTGATCATCTGTGAGACTTCAACGAACTCAATCTTGTTTCGTAAAATGGAAATTTCAGTCGGTTCAATTTAATTGAGTTGTCTCCAAGAACAGCAACGCGATTCAAAGTGACAAAGCCAAAGTTCCTGACTGCAGGTCCGGACAAGTTAAGTGAAGTGCGCTTGGCTTAGACCGACTTTGACGAGCCAATAGAAGGCGTCCAAAGTTAAGTTACATGACTTAACGAGCCACACTTCCCATTTCTTATGGTCCCGATGATTTCTACGTGACAAATAAAGTTTTTTTTTGGCCTGGTTAATAAATATTACAAGGAATTACTTGAATTTTTATTACCATTGCATCACTTCTCAGTTGCAACTATAATATTTCTCAGCAGCTAAGCTTATAGCTTTTTGCCAACATGATCGGTAGGTTATCCACGTAAAAATGAGATCAATTTTTGTTTTGCATACATTCCAAGTTAGTTTGTTCTAATAGCGTAGCCGTATGGCAACATCATATAACGGCCCCGTTAATACCATACTCAGTAACCATAGTCATATGAGCTTGTCCTCTCAGCATATGGTGAAAATACTTAGTTGCATGTTCGTAAAAACTACTGTGAGAGTGACAAAATAACTATGAAAATGTTAGCCGTCTAGTCTATTTGCTTAGCAAGTGATACTAGAGGAGTTTCGAATGTCTCTTCAAATAAGTAGGCCTTAACTCACGAAATTTTTCACAACTTTGCGGGTAAGTCTATACTGTACGTACATATGACTTTTCTTACGAATGGGCCATCATATTATGGAAGTTATTTGGCTTTTTTAAGTAGCACATGAATTTGGTTAGCAAGTTAGGCTAGCATTAATTGATACTCACCAATACGCCTATGACAACGATAGCACTTAGAGGACGACCGGCGTAATTTCATTTAATTAGTTACAACTTTGCAATTGTTACATTGCTCGAAAGCACGAATATAGCTGCACAGCTATAGGTGAAAGCATAATTTCCTCTGATATCGAAACAAGCTTTACACAAGGCTTTACACAAGCTATGCGGGTTTTACTTTTCAGTTTGATAAACTACGATAGCGCCTATAATTTGAGAGATTAGATGAATATAAACAGGTTCAAGTGAGGCACCACTTAGTGAAGGTTTCTATATTTAATATTATTATAATTGATTTTAAAAGCAGTTATAATGACTCGCACAACTGTCAACGAAGAACAATTTGGAAAATCGACAAGATTTTGTCTGTGAAAAAATAATGAGATGAAATCAGAACTAGAACGCCTCGTGGCGTAAGACCTTCACCCGCGGTAGGGGCAAATTCAACGAAGTCATTTTCGATGAACGAGGTTAGGATACAGCCTCAATCTCAGAGATTAGCTCTTCAATATTGACATAGGGAAAAAAATAGAATATCTCGTGGCGTGGGACGATCTACCGCGGTGGAGGCAAATTCGCCCCGGTGGGAGGAAAATTCAAAGCCGTCATTTATGATGGCCAGCTAGGCCTAGGTTTTTGGCATGGGTTACATCTACGTTAACCCACCAAACTCCCATGGTATAATAACGTACACTATGTTATGCCATGCCAAATTCATTACAAAAATAATGAACATTGCTCAACTCCTTCGACCACTTTTTTGGGTGGGCGGACAAATTTATGTATATACATATTTTCTTGAGATGGCATTAATGTCAATTTCGATTAGAAGCAGTTGAAGGAATTTTGATACCCACGACGCGCGTTTTGCTGTTCAACAGCTCATCAGGTGGGAGACTGAAAGTTGTTGAAATGATACTTGAAATTTTGCAAAATTTAGAGAGGTTAGCATAGGAAAGTGAAGCTATGATAGAGGATGTTCCACATTTATAAATGGAATCTTTAATTAAGCAAATTCTTCGTTAACTTTCAACTACCGTCCGCTGCGTTGACTCCAATTATTGCATATATTTACAAATTTATACATACCTAAATTTTTACCGAAAATATTATCACCTCTCTCACTTCATTCGCGAGTGATAATTTACTAAGGAGACCTAAAGCTATTTACAATTAATCGAAATATGACGTCTTGTGTACATCTTTGGGGAAAAAAGTGGCACTGAAGTTTATTCACTCAGTATCATTTTCTACATTAGGTGTACATAGGTACCCACTCTGCATGACAACTCTCTAAGCTGAAGAATTTCACAATCAAGACTCTAAGTTGAGTGGCCTTTGAATCTACACCAAAGGTTATTCACTAGAGCTGCTGTCATTACTGCGTCGAAGACTGTTGCATTTAGAGCAAATATCAATATCCTAATTATGTACTGAAGTAGTGAGGTAGAAGTGTAATGTTTCTCGAGTTTTACTCATTGCAACAAAGTTTCTGTTTCATGGGTAAGTTGAGGGCCACCTCCATAGTGGGATACTTCGAAACTCTTAACACTAATGAATGTGTCAATACACTCACTTGATTGCATTTAGACAAGAGCTCTCCACCGTTCACAGTATATAAAATTTTCTACCGTTAAGTGAGGATCATAGCAACAACAGCCAAAGGCCAGTTACACTGAACTAGCCTATCTTTATACTGGATCTTACTGGACGAAGTTTGGGTCCTCTTCGGTCCCGGGCTAAGTAGAAGCACCGCCCACGCCTGTCCACCGGCGCTCCTCACGGTTCTCCAGCACCCCCACAGCAGCCAACTTGATCAAAGATGCTGTTGACGGCGGCGGTCTGATAATAGTGAGGAAGCATAAGGCGGTCGGGTACCCATGAGCCATTTTTCAGATACATAATATTATGTATCCTCTCTTCGTCTTTCCAGAGAGTACAAAGAGAGCTAAATCAATCTTCGCCAGTAATCATCTCGCATACCGTTAATCTTCGCAGTGAAGGCTCTCTGGATGGATTCCAGTTTTCTGATGGCTCCAAAGCCAGCGGGACACCATACCTGGCAACAATACTCCAAGAACGGAAGCACCAACGGTTTATAGAGCACCAGCATCACCGAGGGTTCACGTGATTCAAAAGTACGGAACACCCAGCCCATTTTTTGTTTCGCTCCAGCAATCATCGCCTCAATTTGCTCATCAAGTCGTCCAGTGTTACTAATGAGTACTCCAAGATCCCTGACTCGGACATTTTTTTGGATCACGTCACCACCAGGTGCGGTATAAAACTCAACATTAAGATCCCCTTCCCTTCCGTCTCGTGAGTATCTCAAAATTTTGAACTTGCTCTCATTGAACGTCATGTTATTTGTAGTAGCCCACTCGTACACTTTGTTCAAGTCTTCCTGCAATCGGCATCGGTTTTCACCTCCAGCCACTTCTGTCACTATTCGAGTGTCATCAGCAAAAGAGGAGACTCTGGAGTGCTGGAATTCCGTGTCAATATCTCCAACATAAACCAAGAAGAGAAGAGTCCAAGTGATTGGCCTATAGTTCTCCGGGGCAGCTTTGGGTCCTTCTTTATGAACCGGGGTGATTTTACCGAATTTTAATTTGGTAGGGATTTCTCCGGTGTTCAACGACGTTCTCCATAGCAAAAACAGAGGAAACGATAGCTTAGGTGGGCACTCACGAAGTAGTAGGAATCCCGTCAGGTCCAGCTGTCACCCTCGCCGACACCTCACCCATAGCTGCCTCGTCGTCACGCCTAGTAATTTCAATGTCACTAACCTCCACCGGCCACTCACTAACCTCCACCGATGCGGCCACCGGCCACCTCCCACGCTCGCCTCGATCACAACCGTATCTTGGCTCACTAAACACCGACACAAACTGGGTCTGCAGTATTTACTCTGTAAAAATCAGTGTTGCCAATTTAGCCCGAAAGGAGCTAAATTTAGCCCTTTTCAAAGTTGTTTAGCCCGTAAGATTTTGGATTTAGCCCTAGCCCCTTTTCAGCTCTTTTTTTCAATATTTTCTGGCCCTTTTCAGCCCTTTACTCTTTTTCTTTCAATTGCAAGGCTATGACCGGAAACTCACAAGCTGATATAATTCAATCTAGCTTTCGCATGTATTAATAGTGTGAGTTTGATTGCTACAATATGTTGAGTTTATAAATTTTGTTAAATATGTAGCTAAAAATTATTGATATAGCTAATATATGTTATTGAATATACCATTTCGTGTTTTTGAACGCTATTTAATTAATATATGTATACTTTATCATTCGTTCTCATTTATCCTGTATTTCGCGTATATTGTGTATCTGTTACTGCAGTGTAGCATTACAAAGTAGATAGAATCTTATAATATGTGTAATAAAGGCATTTTATTGTGTAATCTGAATATTTATTTGAAAATTAACTACGGTTACAAACACAATAAAATCATAAACTAATAAATATCCAAAATGGCGCGTTAGAAAACCGGAGTTAGAAACCATACGCAAAATTGCGTGCATATTTACGTGGAAGTATTCCACAATTTTTACCTCATATCTATTTTTCGTAATTTTCACCCGATCTTCAACATGTAAACGCCAAATGCCTTTGCTCGACTTCATCTCGTGTCATACGGGCCATTTTGGCCCCTACCGCAACATTGGCCCAATGGGTAGCAGGAGATTTCGACGGAAGTCGAAGTCGACGATTGTCATTGGCAGTCTCGACGGAAGTCGAGTTTTCCGTTGTCTCCAACATACAGTAGCTTTCGTTCGTATAGGGTAATCTTAATCGTCACAATCTTAATCCTAATACGGTGTTTATCGCAAGTCTGTTTTGCATTAAGAAAGCATTTCATATCAAGCTTACAAGTATTATTTCATGTTATTTTCGGTTTTGTTTAAATAAAAGAACATAGCAAAGGATATGATAGAGAACACAGAAAGAGATAAAAAATTTTTTGAGAATACATGAAAAACACGTCATTTGAATGGAATAAAGTAATGCCAATGATATGAAACAAATCTAATAGGCACGAGAAATGTTCCTAATGAGAGTCTTGGCGATGATTAGACGGTTGCGATTTTCATCCCACAGGTGAAAAATCTGTGGTTGATACTGTCTGTACGTCCAACAATGGCATCGTTGTACAAGTAGGTAGGGTATATCGATTAGGTGGCTCTCTTTATACAAAAATTCAATAACTTCATAAAGATTGGCATTGGCATGACCGAGACGATATAAAGATGAAAATATATATTTTTAATTCCATTGCGCAAACTCAAACTTACAGATATTAGCAAAGATTAGTTATATTACAAGAGAAGTCGACAAAAGTATCAGGAGAACTAGACGAGCTCTGTTTTTGGAGAAATCGACTTCCCGTCGAGATTGTTTTCCGTCGAGATCACGAGGAGTCCTGCCACCGCCCAATAGGCCAACGGTGACGGTAGGGGCCAAAGGGCCCGGATGACACGAGATTAATTTGAAAAGCGTCTTATGGCGTTTGCCCGTTGGAAATCAAATGAAAATTGCGAAAAATTGAGATGCTATAAAAATGTGGAATGCCTCCTAGTAATTTTGCACGTGGTTTGTTAGTCCGGTAGATAGAAAATTTAGTGTAACTGATGGTGATGTTACCATTCTGTTCAAAATTCTAGCCTGCACATTAAAATTGGAATTGTAAACGCTTTTAAATACCTGGTATTGATGACAGTTTTCGAAACAGGTTCAATTATATGTAGAACCTATTGGGTGACACACAACTTTGGTTTTAAAATGGTTTCTCCTTTTATCTACTCGTTTTCGCTATTTTTTAAAAGAAAGCATTTTATGACAAACTAAACCTAATGTTCTTGCGATTTCAATATAACCTTCGGTTTCTTCTTAGTTATGGGAAAATATTTAAGTTTGTATTGAGGGCGTAATTAGGTATGCTATGAGAAAGATATCTGATGATTCTCATAGCAATTTATTAATTTATTGTTTAGAAAATTTCATTTTAGCCCGTTTTAGCTCTTTGCTGTGTCGTTTTAGCTCCGAATCATTGCTTGCAAGTTGGCAACCCTGATCAAAATATCTAGTGGCTTCAGGCAGATGGGGTGATTTGTGAGTATCCATAATAAGTCACCTTTGAGTTTTTGTTTGTTTTTTAATACTAACCTACCTAACTACTAATTTCAGAGTTGGTAGGGTAACATGTCTAGTACCCGTCCACCATGCTAGTAGCCATCCACTTAGTTTTAAAAACTTCTTGTGTGAAAACTAGCACTGCTAGACAGCCGTACATAGGCTTAAATTGTAGGCTAAGTAGTGCCCTACAGTTTAAGACTATGTACGGCTCTGTAGTACTACCTACTAGTTTTCACAAAGGAAGTTTTTGAAGCCAAGTGGACGGCTGCTAGCATGGTGGACGGTTACTAGACATGTTAACCTACCCTAATGTTTAATTCTGCCTAAAGGCTCTGCATAGTGCCTGGCAGTGGCGTGCTGCTACTGATCTGTGGGCTTAGGTATAGGAACTGCTCTGGTGAGGGGCAGTGCAGCACCCCTATGATACTGTGCTTTTGCAGTTTTGCTTGCTCCCTCAGACACTCACTGCAAGTACCAGACTCTTTTACAGAAATTTTTATTACTCCCAGTATTGAAAGCTCGGTAAATTTTTATATATATGGTGCCCAGCAAATTCACTACTAGAAATTGATAGTAGTCTATTAGAGATGTTCAGTGATACCCATATATATCAGTCGGAAATGCATAGTTTTTGAGATATAGCCTATGACTTTGAAGTTTCTATTGTTTCTCTATGGGAGAAAATAGCCGGTAACATCATAGGCTTGCTAGCAATCCCATAGGGACCATATTAACACAACATATCTTAATCTAACCTAACCTAACCCAACCTAACGTAATCCAACCTAACCTAACGTAACCCAACCTAACCTAATCTAATCTAATCCAACCTAACCTAACTCAAATTAACCTAAGGGCTAACTCAAAACTAACATAACCCAACCTAACTAATCTAATGAAACCCAACTTAAAGGTTAGGTTAGATTAGGTTAGGTTGGATTAGGTTAGATTGGATTAGGTTAGGATGGGTTAGGTTAGGTTTAGTTAGGTTAGGTTGAATTAGATTAGATTAGGTTAGGTTAAGTTGGGTTAGGTTAAGTTGGGTTAGGTTAAGTTGGGTTAGGTTAAGTTGGGTTA
>LQNS02000228.1:5845781-5862448 GCA_001587735.2 Parhyale hawaiensis
TTAGTACTCCATACTAATTGTTCTAAGCCTAAAATTGACCATTGTTCAATGTTATTCGTTTGTAAAATTGTATTTAGAGACGATCGTTCTCTTATTTTGCACTGTTCAATTTTTGTTGTTTGTTAGATTGCTCTAATGTATTAAATATAGTTATGTTTATCCTGATGTTTTGTAGAAATATGTTAAATACATTCCTTAAGGCCCCATCAAAAGATTCATTAACCTACTCTACAGGGTTAAACTTTATTTTCAAGTAATGAAAATCGTTCTTATTTTGCCCGCTAGTGTATATTCAGAAAACATGGACTATATTTTTGCCTAATTTTAGTTTTATCTTAAAGTTTACATTGTTTCTGTGAGCTTCTACACAACATTAAGGCCTATTTAATAGCAGATTCACATGACGGTCAGATGAAGGAGTTTGCTCAGCCAATTGTCCATACGTTTTGCTGAACTGCACACAACTGCATGTGTTCCACCAAAATAAGTGCCGAAATGTTTGCCATCAAGTCAACTTGCTCATGCATGTGTCACTGATAAAAGTTCGCATATCTCCTTATATTTGGAAGGAATTAGAGCTCAGAGAGTTTTGCGCTTTTGTACTGCTCAAATGGACATACATAGCAGTGCAGCCGTACGCGAGAGATCGCGAAACTCGTCCATTTGATTCTTAGAAGTCGCGTTTTAGACAGATTAATATTTAGATTCAAAATCTTCAATTCCAGGTATGTACTTTACAGAAGCAAAGTCTTGAATCCAGGAAACATATACCGAAAACCTGGATGAAAAAATTCTGAATCTAATCGGGAGAACATTGCATAAAACAAGGGGCAGAGGGACTACCTGCGACTACCTGCATTGTGCGAACCCGCCTTTTATAGCGTCTATTCTCGAGGTGCCTGGTGTCGCCAGCCGGTTGCTGCAGGAGCTTTGCAAAATCTCCTGCACAGTTGAGTGCCGCGGTCGTCCGTTGCTAGAGCTTGGCTCGGTGCGCGGCGTAGGACTAAAATCAGAGCAGTAGCTTTCGGACTCCAGAAGCTTCATAGATACTGTTCCGATTTCAAGAAGTGTTTCAAGCCAGAAGTTCATTCAGATAAAGGAAAAAGGATCCCACGTTCGCCGATTCTATAACTTTTTTCTCTCAGGTCACGACGTATAAATTTGGCAGATGATCAACGGACCACTCACGACGGACAGTAGACAATTATTTCATAGGCAGCAGATAATTCTCTCTTCTAGCTTACTGTCTTTCTCCGAGAGACCAACTTTCGCTTCCTATGCCAAAATTTCAGCACTTCAATGAAACAGATATTTGAGTATGGAAGGCAGTATTATGGATGCGGTTCACTCACATCACATATGAGCTAACCAGAGTTTTATTAAAGTTTATTGCAGTGTTTTACTGAAAATTGTACTTTAAGAGGATGATAGGGAACGTAAAAGAAGAACGGGACTACTACAGTCTCAAGAACGAAGACGTGCTACCAATGGAGAGAGATAAAGCGCCTATGTGACACAGTGATAAGAAAAACTTGAAGCAGAAGGGCTACAGAAGGGAATAAGAGCTGCAAATAAGCGTGAGCGGGAAAATGTGGAAACGGACAGTCAGAGAAGAGAGCAAACATATCGATTAGTGCATGAATTTTTCACACATTGGTCCTCTAGTATAAATATATAAACAAATAAGCACACAACGGCGTTTATCATATTGTTGATTCTGATTTTAAATGTTTAGTTACCCATCAGTATAGTAAATATCCCTAATTAAGTTTTAACTCTTCGTAACTTTTAAACGAAATACTGTTGAGTGACATTTGCCTATTTCATTATAAGGAACTGTAGCTTAAAATTTGTTCAAAAAATTGTGAAACAACCTGCATCTTGTAGCTTTAATGGCTTGCCATGAGCTTAGCAACAAAACCAGCCCCCAGGCTCTATGTTGGAACAGTAAACAAAATATTTACATGTGAAATCCATCTTATGCTAAAGGCCTGTAATGAGACCTACGTATGATTGATATATTAGGCCGTAGCTTCCGCTTAACGATGAAGTGGCCGACGATTTGGTAGAGGTTAAATAACGACGCTCTATAGTTCAATTAAGAGAACTACAAATATGTCTTGCTAAGGCAAGGCGCTGTGCAGAATCATTGCTTATATTTCGCCCCAAGCCGTCGATGACGGCCGGCATGCTTGCGTTTTTAGGACATATAATCATGAAATTGCCTCTGGCTTCTCTCGACCTCTGCACGCCACTGGAACAGGTATTTTCCTCATGTCCCTTCTAGCAGATAATGGCAATTTTGTCATCCTGTATCGTTGCAGCGGTTTGGCCGCAAATTGTCTTCCATCTGAACTTAATTTTGCTTGAGCTATAAACAAACCTGTTAGGTAACGTAATATTTAGCGAGTTTTCCTTATTTTAATTTTAGTAATGATTTGTTATTGAAGTGCATAAATGAACGAAGTAGGGTTTACAGTGACTTCATATCCTTATGAAGGTGGAACAAGTAGCCAGCATCGAAAGCCAAATATAGATCACGTTAGGATACAGCATGATATATATTTACATATATACTGTATATGTCAATTTTTAAGTTACATGTGGGAAAGCAATAGCGAGATTTAAACTTCCAACCAACAGTCATATAAGTTGCTTGACTCCCACCAAGGTATAATGATGGTTTAATTTCTGGTTCTTCTCCAGATGACCAACCCTTTCCAAGTTTTTTCTTTTCTGCGCTGTTTCTTGATACAGCACGCCTGAATTGTGAGTTTATATTCTCCGTCCCACAAAACATGCTTACTTATCCAGACATCGTTCTCATTGTTCCATACTGCTGCTGTTTAGTGTTGTTTCTTCGACAAAATATTTTCATTGTAAAATGTATTGATAACGCTAACTGGATTTCATATGTTCATATTTTACTGCACTTAAGAGTATCCACCAGTCAGTATCGAAGTTACAGCTTGGTATAATTTCGTCCACATCGCATAATTATTGTCGTAATTGTTGTTGGACCGCCACAAGGAATGCCATTCTTAAGTAGTTACTAGCAAGGTCGTTGGGGACGATGCTGCACTGCAGAAGAACTGGTCTCTTCACCGCTTTAGATCATTAACTAGTGGACAAAAAAGCTGGCGCCTACAATGCATATTCATAGTAGAATAAGTACCACTCGTCATAGATACATGAAAAAATAGGATTATTGACATCGTACATTCGTTGCCGTCATTTTTTGACGGTTGGATGCTCTTGTATGTCGACGCACCGTAATTCATGTATCCATCATAGAGAATAAGAATCAGATAGGCACAAATTCGACTCTGTTAAATTTAGAAAGACAGAAATGAATAAACTAAGCACCGATTTGAGAGTAAGGTCCATGATCCATGAGATGGAATGCAGCTCTCAATATTAAGCACCCGTTCCATATGTTGCGCTGAAAGCACCTTCATCTGATGACACTAAGGGTCATGCTTCAATTCAATGAAATGCCTTTAAATTAGTGTTCCCTCACCAGATTTGATTCGATTTTAAACCAAATATTTTCCTTGCTCAAGGGACACATAGAGAGGAAGACATAGACACACAGTATCTATTAAAATATATTGAAACTTGAAAATATGAATGAACGAAAATTGTATGTTAATAAAACTTATCTAGCTGTGGTATTTCTAAATTGATGTGACACTTCCCGGGACGATTCCTAATAAGAATAATATTTCAACAACATTTCCAGGTTCAAATTTCTCCTGAGTAAGTGCTAATGAGCCATTAATAAGAACTAAAGATATATCCTACTATGGAATTGTATAGCAATATCACTTGTATTTAGCCACTGGTCATCCTTCAAGGACGTATACTTTATAAAATCTTCGGGGCATGCAATCAAGAAGTTGGGCGGTAGCCTCGAACAACCCCTGACTTCAGCAACCCTGTAGAAATTGTTCTAGCCATTGTTTTCTCTTGTCTTTTAGAGCAGATGAAGGTAGTTAGTTTTTTCTTCATTATTCCGGCAGCGAGCTGCGAATTTTCCTCCTTCAGAAATTCGCTTCAACCGCCAATTACGACTTTGCGCATCACGATATTCAGCTCGTTTAATCGAGGATGTGGAAGAGAAGAGAATTTTTGTCGCTAATTTCCTCTTGTCGCAACGAAATTCCGTTTTTGTGTTTGCTTCCTCTTCAAGTTATTGCTAAGAAGCTCCGTTTAAAAGTCTGGGACCGGGCGTGCACGGCGTTGCTACGTCTTGTTGATGAATTTTGGACTTTACTTGTCGATGCCGTACGTGCCTACACCTATAAAGCAAAACGTAAAGTACATATACACGGACTCTACACAGAAACAGCTCGGCAAAGAAGTTAGAAGTAAGCTAATGTAGGACCGGGCACCGTCTGAACAGCACAAATTAGCAAAGTCAAGTTTCTGCTCTCATACGTCCTGGACAGATTTTCATCATTTTTCTGAATGAACCCAAATGTCGGCACAAACCCCTAAAGCCTTCTGAACCATAAAACGGCAGAAGTCTCGAGCTTATCCTAATTTGCTTCTATTCACGTGAATTTATTGTGGCGATATCTAGAATAAATTTCAATTGAGTTCAAGTTTAAAATATTATTTTTTGAAGAATGCGATGAAGCTTCCTTAGGGTAAAAGGACGTTCTTCAAAACTTATTTGCCAGTCGTTTCTATACCATTAATTTGTATTATTGTTGGAAAATCATTCGAAAAAGTACATTGGAAACAGGAGTGAAATTAAACTTTTTATGAACAATCATTTCTCCAATTTCTCCCATGCAACTTTGTATTCCAACACATTAGATAGGTATCAAAAGATTTGGTTGACACTGTATCTCTTTGTTAATTATATTTAATAATAGTTGATTATAGTGTACGTAATGACAAACACGAGTCACGTTTTAAAGTCACTTCATATCGGAGTTCTGATGCACTGATCTAGTTAAAAGCGAGGCAAGTATCAAACACTAGCAGCCAAATGTACGTTATTTTTCTTTTATCTAACCGTGAAGCAGTCATTTTCATACAGTAATAGGAGAGATGTTAATTAAAACGAGGTTTTAACGAACATATCAAGCTCTGAAACATAAATGGAAAATGCTCACACATTGTATCTTTGCTCTAAAATATTGTATTGCTTTTCGCTTGTGCGTCTACTCATAAAATTGTGCCATCAACAGAACTTGTTAGTCATGCCTGCTCAGCTGAGGCTCTCGTTGGTTGTATTTTTGACCACCTTGTTCGAAGCGCAAGGTGATGGTGGAGTGCCTTTGGAGGCTACTCCTTCTAAGGCCATCAACTCTGATCTAGGAAACGGTAACGCAAGCCCCATCGACATCAACAACATCTGCTGTGTGTGTGTACCGTCCAACCAGTGCGATGAAAACAATATAATCATCACAGATGAATACCCAAATATTGACCCCAGGATCGGCGGTCTGCCGTTCAATGTCCTGTCGTGTCCAAATGTTCAGCACGTTTGCTGCAGGCCTCCAAATGCCCCTCAAAACTGCACTATGAACTCTGGTCGTGAGGACACCAGTGACGCCCCATGCGACTGCTTCCACTGGGAAATCTGCTTGCCAGAGTTCCGTGTCAGTGATGGCAGTGAGTCCACAGCTTCCATTGGAGGTAAACCCTTGCCTGGACACCGGAAGTGTCCGGATCCCTATGAAGTGTGTTGCGATTTGGATACCGGTCCTCCAGCTCCTCTTCCTCAACCTCCTCCTGAGGACTGCTCATGCGTGGATCCCTGGAAGTGCGACGAAAATGGCAACATCATAACAAACGGAATAGATGTGAGACTCGGTGTCCCTCCACCTTGTGTGTCTCCCAAACTTTGCTGCAAAAGGCCGACATCTATCACCACGCCTATACCTGCGTTTAACCAGAAATGCGATGGCTTAAGGAATGGAGGAAGAATTTCAGTAAGTATATCTTGCAGAGAAGCTGTGTTAAATAAACCAAAAATGTGTATCGGACATTGTTTTGTATTATAAAAATAATTGACTACGCTAGTCTAGAAAACGGACAGTAAGAAATCGGTTGACGGTCTACTGCTTCCAGCGGTACGTAGATATAACAGCTGCATAATTTCAAATCACAGATCAAATTTAAAAGTAAACTTTAATTTCATGCCTCAATATGGTTTACCCACAGTAGAATAGTCCAATGATGAAGGATTTAACTCAGCTACATGAAAATGACACCTTCAACGTAGTCAGTACACTGCTTATAGTTTGGGTCATTTGATGTATTTCGTGGATGAAGAATCTACTGACGATGACGAGATTCATAAAAATTGAATGTCACTTTGATGTTTAGAGTTGTTCATCAAGTCATTTCATTGATTAGCACGTACCAGTCATCCAAAAATTTAGCAATGCTCATTCCCATCTTCTGCTACAGATTCGCGTCGCTGGCTTTCAAAGCCGGGAAAGTGATTTTGCAGAGTTCCCGTGGGTCGGGATGGTGCTGCGCCTATACCACGTGAATGGGGCTCCCATGAATGCATTCCTTGGTGGTGCCATTCTCATTCATCCACGGGTGATGCTGACGGCTGCTCACAAAGTTGCAAAGTAAGCATAGTATAATACGGTAATGAGAGTCAAAATAGTTTTTCTAGAGGCTGGTACTAGTTCCTGCAACGATGGAAAACGAAGCTAGTATTGAAACCAGAACGCCTCGGTGGCGTAAGACCATCACCCGCGGTAGGGGCAAATTCAGCGAAGTCATTTTTGATAAACGAGGCTTCCGCACACCCGTATTCTTTGCATGGATATGCTCTTCAATAATAACAGGAAAAAATAGAACACCCCATTCTCCAGACAATCTACCGCCCTGGTAGTAAATTTGCCGTAGTGAGGAAAATTCAACGACGTCAATTTCTATAGCCAGCTAGGCCCAGTTTTTAGGCATGGGTCACATCTAGGGCAACCCACCAAACTCCCTACAAAAAAAAATATAAAGGTTGCTTAACTCCTTCGACCACTTTTTGGCTGGAAAGATAAACAAATAAATAAATATTTATATACTTAAATTTTCAACAAAAACATTATCACCTCTCTGACTTCGTTCGCCGGTGATACCCCGAGCTTCATGGTATTTGCATTATTTCTCTATCTGCGCCGGCGGGTCAGTTCCGTGGAGCATTAGCGCCGTGCGCCATAATTCAGACCATCAGAGTTGTGCCAAGAGCTTTTGCGCCACCGTGACTCACATGCGCCACCTCTTTATAATGCAACAGGGAAAAAATAAATTATTAAACGAAGATAGCATATCCTGCGCTAGTAATTTAGATAGGGCACATGCAAACCCCAGTAGTGGCATAAACTAGCTAGCAAAATTAATTCTTGGAGGTTTGACTTGTCCGTAACTAAAGACAGCTGTCCTAGTTCTATGTTGAAAGAGGTTCCAGGTGTGAATCCCAAGCCGATTAACCTGAAAACATCAGAAAACTTATAGGGTTCGTTTGATTGTTGCAAAGTCGCTCTAAGCTTAGCCTACTGGTCCAAATTTCAGGCACACACTTCGGCTTCGCCTCAGTGAAATGAATTTTCCACGCCAACCTAGCATCAGTTTCCCACGAGCAGACCGGAGTTTCCAGCCGTCTCGAGCAAAATTTTATTTATTTTTTAAGTCCTGTAACAGCTGTCTAAGATGCGGGAGAAGTCAAGTTGAGTGGGCTTAGCTTAATTTGCATTTGGTGAGCCAATTGGCGACATCTTTATTTATTCAAAGATGCGTCACAGTTATCCAGGAGTCTAATCTAACGTCAAATGTCAAAGCTTTGTGACAATTGAAACTAGAAGAATTAATCGGTAAGCGTGTCAGAATTGAAGTAGAGCAGTATGCGGATCTGGTACATGTGGTTTCAATGCAGCTCATAACCTGTGTTCACATAAAAGCAGTTCCCAGCAATGAAACAAAACTTGAAAGAAATATCTCATCTACGCAATTGTCGTGTTCTCGTTATTATCACCCGCGAACAAATTGAGAGGTGTGATAATGTTTTCGTTGAAGATTTAAATATATATATATATATATATATATATTTGTCTGTCCACCCAATGAGTGGTCGAAGGAGTTGAGCTATGTTCATAATTTTTTGTAGGGAGTTTGGTGGGTTCATCTAGATGTGACCTGTGCCAAAAAATAGACCTAACTGGCCATAAAAAATGACGGCGTTGAATTTTCCTCCTCTGTAGCAGATCGTCTCGTGCCACGAGGCCTAGTATTTTTCCTATGTTATTATTAAGAGCGAAGGTGAGCCCAGCGTCAGCCTTGTTTTCCAGTGTTATTATTGAAGAGCTTGTCTCTTGGAAGAAATGGGGCTGTGCCTATAGCCTCGTTCATCAAAAATGACTTCGTTGAATTTCCCCCTACCGCGGGTGATGGTCTTACACCACCGAGGCGTTCTAGTTTTATATGAAGTTTCCGTGTGGCATAGAAGCAAATAACACAGAACCATAGTAGGTTGATCCAAAATGCATTCAATACCTAGCTTCCTCCATTTCTTGCAAACAATTTCTTAGTATATGCTACGAATTTTCTATAATTTGTTCAACTAGGTTATAGTGTAAAACATTGAGATAAGTTATTCCTTCGCGGCAACAGTGAAGACGTGAACAACCTCTCCATACGCATCGGAGACTGGGACATAGAATCAACATCGGAACCCGAGAGACACCAAGTGCGTAGTTTGGAACGGATTATTGTACACCCGCTGTTCGTGGACGGGACTTTGCATCATGATATCGCTCTGCTTCTACTTACGGTGAGTTTTTCCTTCTGAGGCACAACGGGATTCGAACCTGGGGACTCAGCACAGCAAATCGCAGCTGAAAGATCAGCGACGCTCTGCTTGTGCTGATCTTGCAGTTAAGCCTCGTGGGCTGAGTCGCTATAAGTTCGCATCCCGTCCAGCCTTCGTGTGGCTTATAATGACATATTTTGCCGGCTTGTGAATGACCCGAAGTTACATAGTGCAAGTGTGATATTTGCTCATAAGCATACTGACTACATGAAAATCAGAGCACGGAAATACCCCTTCAGTCTCCAGAGCAGGATAGAAAATCTAGTTGATTTGCTAGTGGAAGTGGTTTGTAATGGCCCTGGCTACCAACTGTCTAATATGTACAGCCGATGGCAGCGCATACTCTTACCAAACAGGGACCAAACAATGAGCCGCATGCAGTCTAGCGTGTACATACTATTAATTTCAATCGCTTTCTGTATCTAAGTAAACTCTAGTGATTAGCTATTGTACCATCTCCTAGTGTACTTACTTAATAAAGTTGACGAGGAAAAATACCTCAAGAAACCCATGCATACGCCGATAAATTCATCTTATACGACGTCCTTTTCTACTCTCACTCAGTTATAAAACTCATTTATGTCAAAGTGAATTCCTTTCGTCCAGAAACTAATTACAATTTTTTGGCTGCGAACTTACAGTATGTTATCAATTTTGAGCTCTTCATATAGACTTCTACTATAAGTATATTACGATTAAGATACGTACGTAACATCGATTTGAAGCTCACAAAACTCTCAAAACTGTAATTTCGTCCAGGAGCCTGTGCATCTGCGTTACCATGTCCGCACTATCTGCTTAGCGGAGGCGTTGGAAGATGTGGACGAGAACACTTGCTTCGTTAACGGATGGGGCAAAGACAGCTTTGGTAAATTTTATAGCGTGTTGTAAATTTTTTCGCTTGTGTATGCCTCTTTTCGTTCTGATTGTTTCAAATTTCTGTGTTTATTTATGTTTTTTCCCATTTTTATTTATTATTGTTATTATTTGTTCATAAATGTCTTATAATCTGCTATTTATACCATCACAGTCTTGTACGCATAAACATTCACATGGTACACATAAAATAGCTAGAATTCTTGCGGAAATGTGAAACCCGTAGCACAGCGCAACCTCCCACGATAACAGTGATTCCGTTCACCAATCCTTCCCATCGTCCTTAGTATCCCTGTACGCTGCTGTGTCCGTAGTAGCAAAGAGCTCAACGCTAGGAGTTCCAAATTATATGTAAGGTGAGAAGATACCAGAACCATGGTGCTAACGATTGCTAAACCAGCATAACTTGGTAGCTACAATTTGAATAAGCATTTTTTCTTACAGAGTGACACAGCTTTCTTTATTATCGCACAATTACATATTCGGAAACTGTGTTGTACGTATATGGGTCACACGAAACTGTCGTGTGAACCATGCTTTAGCGATGACACTTCCAGATCTGCCCATTCGTCGCAGACAGTGTGTCAAGGGCTCACTCTCATATACTAAAAAAGGAGCCAAGTGAACGCTGATTGATGCGTCAATAACACCTGACATGCACTTGTTACTAGGACAAAAATTCAACCACATTTGGTCGAGCAACGAGTACTTTGTTATGGAATTATTAGGAGAAAATCTTGTAGGCTTAGTTATAGCGGGAAAAAATCCATATGAACTGACAATATGAATTAAATTATCAATTCCCGGTAATCCAAGCGGGTTATATACATTCAAATTCACATCTCCGTAAGAAATAACTTTGTTATAATTTGAAGTTGCAGGAAGGTACTGATCTAACAGATACCTACGTATTAAAATCATCTATTTTTGCACTATGCGGTCTATACAGACACCCTAAAAATATTTCTTCGTTGGTAATTTTCAATACCACACTGAAAGATTCGACTATGTCATTAACGATGAAAAAGTTATCTAATATTTCGATCTGAATAATTTTTTTGTGATATAATGCTACACCGCCTCCATGGCGGTTACGATAAATACTGGCTTGATTATAATCAGATAGCTGAAACATGAGATTTATTTCAGGTGTAAGCCAAGTTTTTGTAAACAAAATAGCAAATTTAATCTTTAGTGACGGAAGTAATGTTTCCATAATAGGAAAAATCTTACGCATGCTACGAATAGTAACTTAAATAATTCAAAATGCATCGGTAGAAAAAATTATAATTTTTTACTAAAATCATTTATGTTAGCAACTTGGCAATTGAAATCAGAGAAATTATTATCATTTTCATCGCGAAACGTAGGAAATGGAGACGCTTCCATTCAAAAATTCATATTGGATGAAAGTTGTCCATTTCAGCCAAAATAAAGTACGGTATCTAGATTCGTTGAACAGTGACTCAAATCGAGTCGGTATCTGTGATTTTGACTTTTTATTCCTCACTTTATTCAATATTTTCTAAACCACATATATACTTATAAATTACTTTGTATATTTAATTAATGAAACACTGTACTGATAATGTAACGCTTTAGCTTTTGGACGTGTAGGTATGTAACAACATGTGGTGTAGTCTTCAGTATAGCTATCTACTTATTTACGGTATGTTTAATTCTTACGTAAATTTGAGACTAACTTATCGTCGCATTTTTCTACCGCTTTAACAAATAGTGTGAATCACGCGCACTATTCCTTGTTATTTTTCTAATGTTCGAACAGATAGTGGAAATTATTAAGGGTATTCGTTGCAATTTTTCTTTCATTTAACACGTGATGAAAATTACCATGAACGTATACGTTTTATTTTCGTTTCGTTATAACAGACGATAAAAAAATTACTAGACTCATTGGGTGCATTTTTCTCAAGTTTTATCAGATCACAAAAACTACCAGCAATATTCGCTGCATTATGCTCATTTTAACAGACAGTGGAGATTACCAGACGGTGATGAAAAGTGTCTTACTGCCGATCGTGGAACACGGCCAGTGTCAGGTGAGTTACATGCAGAAAATTAAAGCATTTTATTTATCAGGGAAGGAGAAAATTTTCATATCCCTGGCTTGTTTAGGGTGACACAGCTGAACGACTTATTTAGCCTCCCCCTCCCTCTAATTATAAAGTCTTAATTCATACAAACTGACAGACATCATTTCTATATTAAAAAATGGTCCTTTTTATCTTAGAAAGACGTTAGAAGTTATTCGTTAATGTTATGATTTGCAGGTGCTCCGAAAAACATGACTCCGTTTCTGTGTAAAACTTTTCAATAATTTTTCATTGCTTTTCCTACCGAGATCCTCTATATTATTTTTTGATATTCTCGATTTCAAGATGTTCCATCAGACTGAACTTTGCTAGTCGCCTGAATTTTCCATGTTTTTTTACTATATGTGTTACCAAGTATTTTTTCGTACCAGCAGATCAAATTATTTCGTGATGATCTCGACTTCCTGGTGATGCTTGTTTATTTCCATCATTGTTGTGTGTGTCGCCAAGACACTTCAACTTATTGTACGGCGTTTTGAATTTACAGGAGATGCTACGACAGACCAGACTTGGTGGCACCTTTGACCTTCATGGTTCCTTCATCTGCGCCGGAGGGGAGCTTGGGAAGGATGCCTGTAGCGTAAATATTACGAGCATTTTACTGCTNAAGAACAGATGGAAGAAAGATCAGTATAAGTTACAGGTGAGAAGGAAGCAAAATGGGTACGAAAGGCAGACAAGACGATCGTGATGACGACCCAACGGGTCACGGGTAGTCTAGTAAAATAGCTAGAATTCTTGCGGAAATGTGTAACCCGTAGCACAGCGCACGCTCCCACAATAACAGTGATTCCTTCCACCAATCCTTCCCATCGTCCTTAGTATCCCTATGCGTTGCTGTGTCCATAGTAGAAAAGAGCTCAACGCTAGGAGTTCCAAATTATATATCAGGTGAGAAGATCCAGAACCATAGTGCTAACGGTTGATTGCTAAACCAGCATAACTTGGCAGCTACAATTTGAGTAAGCATTTTTTCTTACACACAGAGTGACACAGCTTTGTTTATTATGGCACAGCTTTGTTTATTATGGCACAGCTTTGTTTATTATGGCACAGCTTTGTTTATTATGGCACAGCTTTGTTTATTATGGCACAGCTTTGTTTAATATGGCACAGCTTTGTTTATTATGGCACAGCTTTGTTTATTATGGCACAATTACATATTCGGACGCGGGGTTGTGCGTATGGGTCACACGAAACTGTCGTGTGAACCATCCTTTAGCAATGGCACTTCCAGATCTGCCCATTCGTCGCAGACAGTGTGTCAAGGGCTTACTCTCATATACTAAAAAAGGAGCCAAGTGATCGCTGATTGCTGCGTCAATAACACCTGACATGCACTTGTTACTAGGACAAAAATTCAACCACATTTGGTTGAACAACGAGTACTTTGTTATGGAATTATTACGAGAAAATCTCGTAGGCTTGGTTATAGCGGGAAAAAATCCATATGAACTGACAATATGAATGAAATGATCTATTGCAGCTAATCCAAGCGGGTTATATACATTCAAATTCACATCTCCGTAAAAAATAACTTTGTTATAATTTGAAGTTGCAGGAAGGTACTGATCTAACAGATACGTATTAAAATCATTTCTGCACTATGCGGTCTATACAGACGCCCTAAAAATATTTTATCGTTGGTAATTTTCAATACCACACTGAAAGATTCGACTATGTCATTAACGATGAAAAAGTTATCTAATATTTCGATCTGAATAAATTTTTTGTGATATAATGCTACACCGCCTCCATGGCGGTTACGATAAATGCTGGCTTGATTATAATCAGATAGCTGAAACATGAGATTTATTTCAGGTGTAAGCCAAGTTTCTGTAAACACAATAATATCAAATTTAATCTTTAGTGACGGAAGTAATGTTTCCGTAATAGGAAAAATCTTACGCATGCTACGAATATTAACTTAAATAATTGAAAATGCATCGGTAGAAAAATATATAATTCTTTTGTTAAAATCATTTAGCTTACATTAGTAACTTGGCAATTAAAATCAGGGAAATTGTTATCATTTTCATCGCGAAACGTAAAAGATGGAGACGTTTCCGTTCAAAAATTCATATTGGACGAAAGTTGTAGGTACATTTCAGCCAAAATAAAATACCTAGCTTCATTGAACAGTGACTCAAATCGAGTCAGTATCTGTGATTTTGTCTTTTTATTCCTCACTTTATTCAATATTTTCTACACCACATATGTACTTTTAAATTATTTTGTCCATTTAACCAAAGAAATGGTATACTGATAATGTAACGCTTTATCTTTTGGACGTGTAGGTATGTAACAATATGTAGTGTAGTCTTCAGTATTTATTCTTTATTCTTACGTAAATTTTAGACTATGTCATCGTCGCATTTTTCTACCGTTTTAACAAGTAGTGTGAATCACGAGCACTATTCCGTGTTATTATTCTCCTGTTCGAACAGATGATGGAAATTATTAAGGGCATTCGTTGCAGTTTTTCTCTCATTTTATAACAGATGATGAAAATCACCATAGACGTATTTGTCTTATTTTCGTCTCATTGTAACAGACGATAGAAAAATTGCTAGACATATGGTTGTATTTTTCTCAAGTTTTATCAGATAACAAAAACTACCAGAAGTATTCGCTGCACTATTGTCATTTTAACAGACAGTGGAGATTACCAGACGGTGATGAAAAGCGTCTTACTGCCGATTGTGGAACACGGCCAGTGTCAGGTGAGTTACATGCAGAAAATTAAAGCATTTTACTTATCAGGGAAGGAGAAAATTTTCATATCCCTGGCTTGTTTAGGGTGACACAGCAGAACGACTCCCTCTAAAGTTTAAATTCATACAAACTGACAGACATCATTTCCATATTACACAATGCTCTTTTTAATCTTAGAAAGAAGTTAGAAGTTATTCAGTATTGTTTTGATTTGCAGGTGCTCCGAAAAACAAGACTCAGTTTCTGCTTGGAAATTTATAGTAAAATTTTTCAATAATTACCTCCGCCAAGAAGGTTATGTTTTCCTCGTGTATGTCTGTCTGTTTGTTTATTTGTCTGTCTGTCACCAAGATAACTCAGACAGTTATGAACCGATTTGGATGAAATTTACAGGGCTTGTTAGGTATGTTAGGAGGAACAGATGATTAACTTTTGGTGAAGATATGTCCATGCGTTTGTTTGTTTGTCTGCCTCATTTTTTTCAATGCAATAACTCAAAAAGTTGTCGATGGATTTTGATGAAATTAACGTGAGTTGTTAGGTATGTAACAAAGAGTAAATGACCAAATTTTGGTAATGATCCGTTTGTTCGTTCGTTCGTTTGCCACTGTTTTTAATTTTATGCTTGTTAGCACAATAACTCAAAAAATAATGAATGGATCTTTATGAAATTTATAGGAGTTGTTAGTAATGTTAAAAGACATATATTATTAAATTTTGGTGTAGATCGGTATGTTCGTTTGCATGTTTGACTCATGGTTTTCATAGCGTTTGTTAGCAGTATAACTCAAAAAGTTATTTATGAATGGATCTTTTAAAAAAATTGCGCAAGCTGTTATTACTATCAAAAGGCACAAATGATTAAATTTTTGAGTCTTTATAAAGAAAAGTATGGTTTCAGAGCCGATTTTAATTTTGTGTTACCGTTGCCTCGCTTGGCGGAGGTATGCGCTCTCAGAGTGCTCTAGTTATTCATTGCTTTTCCTACCGAGATCCTCTAAATTATTTTTTATATTCTCGATTTCAAGATGTTCCATCTGACTGAACTTGGCTAGTGACTTGAATTTTCCATGTTTTTTATTATTTGTGTTTCCAAGTATTTTTTCATACCGACAGATCAAATTATTTCGTGATGATCTCGATTTCCAGGTGATGCTTGTTCATTTCCATCATTTATGGGTGTGTCGACAAGACACTTTAACTTATTGTACGGCGTTCTGGATTTACAGGAGATGCTACGACAGACCAGACTTGGTGGCACCTTTGACCTTCATGGTTCCTTCATCTGCGCCGGAGGGGAGCTTGGGAAGGATGCCTGTAGCGTAAATATTACGAGCATTTTNTTTACAGGAGATGCTACGACAGACCAGACTTGGTGGCACCTTTGACCTTCATGGTTCCTTCATCTGCGCCGGAGGGGAGCTTGGGAAGGATGCCTGTAGCGTAAATATTACGAGCATTTTACTGCTGTTTTCGACACATAGTATGTACATGCAGGAATTTGCTCACAGCTATCACAAGAGGTTTACATGTGCATGTAGAGCAGTGAGGCCAATATCTCTTACATGAACCGCACAGCCCTAGGAAGTTTTTGATACGTTGTTGCGCAGTTTGAAAACATTGAACTTTTTAGAAATACTTGCATGGATTTTTTACATTACCCCTTAATGAAAATTTTTTTCAAAATCGTTACAAATGATAATCTAGGAACTATAGACAACTGCCAGATGGATAGATTAAGGTAAGTTCGTTAACGGGTTAACTGCTCATAGAGTTGAGGGAAAGCGTCCTGAGGAAAGTGCTGCCCCAAACAAGCCCGCACTCTCGAGCACTAACGTGAAACAGCAGCATTAGCCTGCTCGCTCAATTACTCATGCAGCACGAAAATTTCAGTTGTCGTGCTGGACGGAGTACAGCAGTACTTCAGCAGAATAATTCAAGCTCCATCCCTACTATCGATCACAATCACTACAAAACAGAAACTGCTCTGAACTTGTCGCCACTACGCTGGGTTTACTCCTGGCTTTCACGTAAAGTTGAGCGAGAGCCTGCTGTTGTAGCTGCGTAGAATCCTGCCTACTTGCGCTTTCGGTGATTTCTTTAACGGAGTACCGCTGTCCATATCG
>LQNS02000228.1:5884707-5900489 GCA_001587735.2 Parhyale hawaiensis
CCGAGCAGAACGACATCACAGAGGAAGTAGCAAGGGACATAGAGTATGCCGATAGAAACGGGGAACCCATGCACGAAGGTGTTCCCACACAGGATCAACACGCATGGGAACAGCGTCGGGAAAGAAGAGGAAGAATGGAATAAAGCACGAGCAAGTAGAAGCATGAAATCGGGAAGGAAGCAAAGTGGGCACGAAAGACATAGCTACGTCCCGAAGGCCTAGCTAATGGCTAAGGTAACCTACATGAGCTCCTGGGGTCGCCACGCCCCATAACCTAGGATGGGCCAACCTTAACTAACCTAACTTTATGGACTATGACCAATCCTATACTCCCTGAGGGAAGCCAAGGATTAACCATGACTATTGAGAGCCCCACGTGACGCAAGTCAATGACGACTTCCACGTTTTAGCTACAAGGAAAGTCAGCACATAAAAGTTTATATACAGTATACCATAACTGTATGAGCTGACTGAGAAAACGACATTCAGGAAACTGTTCCCAGAGGAAACCCGACTTAATCTTACACAGGTTGTGCCGTTTCCCCAACAAGTGGTCTCTTTTCTATTGTACTCTCTTCCAATAGGAAGAAGAGCCTTTCTAGCGAGAGAGCGCTGACTGAGCAAAATAAGAGCTGAAACTGCCATAATATAGCTAGTACCGGTACTTATGTGACACCTACGTACCTGAGGTCGGGCAGGGTTATTAAGAAGAAATTACAGACTAGGGTAGGATAGGTTCCAATAGGTGGCTAGCCCAGACCTGACACTCAGGTAGGCCACACGTTAGACCGACACTCGCATGCAACACGAATGGCCGAGAGCATGTAAAATTGGGTGTTCATAAAGAGAGGATTCCGATATGAAACGAAGCTTGCCGCGTACAATATCCTCGCTGAAAATAACTTTGAGAATATGCACGCACTGCTCAAGCTGTCGACTGAAGCGTGTGATATAGCGAAAATAAATACAATCACCAGCGACAGGAAAATAAAACGGAGGGGTGGCTGTACAGGAGTAGATACCTTGCATTTTTCGAAAGATGCCTGGGCAGAATAGACACACCGGGCTGAGGACGGGAGCTGTGCCGTCACTTCACCTGCTAAGCTGCACACCGTCACACCCCCAGCGTTTCCCGCTCCTGTACATGAAAATAAAGCAATGGTGGAGAAGGCAGAAGAACGCTTTTATGAGCATATTATCATACGGATCACCTCTAATGACATTTTTGTCAAAGACAGCAGGTCTGAACAGCCAAATTCGAGACACGTTACTCTTAAGGTTTCTTATTACCAATGCACAGTGAGTTATTACTATATTGGTATTGTCCCGCTATTTCTGAAACCATTATTATTATAATGAGGGTTTTCCCGCCGAATCAGATAACAGCAATCCAATTTTGAATACTATAGTATAGAAGTTGAGTCGAACTCAGATGAGTTCTGTTAGTACAATCTCGGCCAGATGCACCATGTCTGGCAGGAAATAAGGTGAGAGCATTTCTAACCCTACCCGGCTCGGCCGAACGTAATCGCTCAGCCATACGCCGGCGCAAGGAAAGAGACGAAAAATGAAAATACAAGAAGACAGAAGAAAGCAAAAACTCGTGCGGGGGGGTCCTTTCCGTGGCCCCCCACACGAGAGCAGATAGGAGTCCCATGGGATGGGTCGCTTACCACCATTCGGCGGCCCACCTCGCGGAACAGAAGGGGAAATATAGAGAGCCTACCTAACTCTACAAAACTAACCTCCTCAGCAGGAACTGTGGCCAGACGCTACATCTCCTGCGGAAAAGGCACTCGCGACCCTTGGGTGCGTGATGCCCAAACATATTGTGGCAGGGACATTTCTATAACTAAGTTAAGCCCAATCAACAGCGATCTAAGATGATTCACTCGGCTTACAGCCGGAACCACAACGTTGCGCTCGGGCGGCAAGAGATGAAGGCCGAAAAGAGAAGAAGACAGAAGAAAGAAGCGTCCGTGCGGACGGTTCCTTCTGTGGCCCTCCGCACGGGTGAAGGTAAGAGCCCCACAGAAAAAGTCCGTCACGTCGATCGGTGGCCCACCTCGCATGTCTGAAAAAGGAAATTTAGATCGCCTACCTAACTGTAAAAAACTAAACTCGTCAGCAGAAACTGCGGCAAGCTGCAACATCTCCTGTAGAAAAGGCACTCGAGACCCTTGGGTGCACGATGCCCTAATATACTGTGGCAGGGAAAATACACAGGGAGGTGCAGATAAGCTGGTCGAAAGTGAACGCTGGCCAATCAACACCTACTCGATGTACACAGATGAAATAAATAGTAAGTACAAAAAAGTTTTGTATGAAATTTTGTTTCGTACAATAAGTACACTGACAAGACTCGTATCAACTATCGTCGCTGGAAGTACCGTAGTCCAGAAAACCCTGAATGTCAAGTTTACCTTACCAATCAGCAGCGTGACAGAAAAGTGAACGACTGCCTTCAGCACCAGGGTCGTCACTTCAAGAACTAGGTACTCATCAACCAAGCCTTTGGCCGACGCCGGGCTAAAAGGCACCAACATTTGACCGATGCCGGGGTCATGAATGTTTGAGTATATAGTATGGAAACGAGTTTTCTAGCGCTGCGAGCAATGCATTCACCTCGCGCCGAATTCTCAATGATTTCCGCCTCGGGTTTTCTGCCCAGAAGTCAGAGATTATACTATACGATCTCAGATGAGTTCTATGGTCTCAAGTGGTCAGTGAACTAGCCTACAGACAAGAAATAAGGCGCAAAGCGTCTCCAACCTTCCTTGGGTAGGGTTGAACGATTTCGCTCGGCCACGCCGCACATGGCCAAAAAACAAAAAACGAAACGAGAAGACAAAAGAATGACAACACCCGTGAGGAGGGTCAATTCTCTGCCTCCCCCAATACGGGAGCAGATAATTAGGAGTCCCATGCGATGGGTCGCTTACCACCCTTCGGCGGCCCACCTCGCACAACAGAAGAGCAAGTAATGTGAGCCTAGCAATCCTAGCAAACTAACCTCAGCGAGAACTGCGGCCAGCAGCAACACCCCTGCGGAGAAGGCTGTCAGGACATCCTTTGCGGTTTTGAGGCCCATATATAGTCTGACAGGAATAAGGCCCACCAGAATATATACCCGTGAAAGCCATGAATATCTGACTGGCACCGGGGTTACCAATTACGCATCTATAAGGCTAAGTACGGGTCAGGGATACCAACATTGGACTGGGACTGAAATCATGACTCTTTGACTGGGGCCAGGTTCACTAATACTTGCAGGGGCCGAGGTCACAAACATTTGGCAAGGCCAAGTTCATGAATATTTGACTAGGGCCGGGGCCACCAATAATCGGCCAGGTTCATCAATATTTCTGGCCTCGGGCCGGGGCTCTGGTGGTCCTGAACTACCAGCAGCAATAACTACAGAATATTCAGTGAACCGATCAAGCTGACTCGTGACGTCACGTCTGGTCAGTTTCGAATTGCAGCCCGGCCAGCTGGGGGCTGCGTGCAATCTTTGGCAACGTCAGCCACCGGGAGATGCTCCAGGAAATGACAAGCGGGGATGTCATCCATCAACTAATCTGTCCCCCCCTACATTCTGGTAATAACAGTAGCACTAAGTTATATATTGCGTGAGCCGAGGGGTTAATTTTTAAAAAGTTCCATAACGCAAGGTTTAACACAATCGAATCACGCAAACACACACATACAAACGCACACATACACAAACACAAAACAATTGGCCAAATATAAACTAAAGTCTGTGCTTGTCATTAATAACCAAATATGAAAACTACGGTTGATAAAATAAAAGATATGAATAGTACGAGATTAGGGAAGTGAATTAGACTATTGCTAATATCAAAACAATAAGACTGAACTTTAACATCATAATAGCAACAACGAAGTTTTTGATGCACTTTCTTACTTAAGCCAAAATCGGCAACGGTCATTTCCTCACTACAACATGTTTCACGTTCATAATCTCTAAGCTTAAATCACAGAGACTCAACAGAATGTTCCGCCGCTAAATTGCAAACAGGCAAGTATTTCAAAGTGAAAAAGTAGGTACGGTTGAAGATTTGTAGCATGGCTTTGGGAATATAATGAAGATAATTTCGCGCAAAACTTGCTCCCAAAAAAGGGATACATGATACAAAAAAACCGTACTGGATAACATTTACGTTCAACATTTTTACTCATGCACAACGCACCATCAGAAAAAGTATTGGAATAAGATGCAACAATAGTCGTTGCAAACTACAAACACTAATGGCGGCTCTGACCTGCTGTCACAACACTGGAAGCTTCCTCAGGCTGAGCAAACTTGGCAACAGTAACGGCGGTGTCCGAAGGAGGGAATGACGCCACCAAGCCACCGGAGCGCAGATGGAATGCACCTGTCGCGGGACCTCCTCCGCACACCACCCACTCACCACCCGCCGTATCCACACAGCTAACGTACTGCCCAGCAATTACCACAGAGTTACACTTCAATATTCTATTTCATTTTGCCTTTGCAGGTATTACCAAGTACCAACCAACAGCATTATTATAGTCAGGGTTACGGAACTGGACGGGCCAAGTGCGACTGTAATTCTTGGGTAGTGCCACTTCCAACTCCGACTTCCGGCCCCCAAAAATGTCTGACTGTGTAAACTTGATTACAGTCCTACTTTTAAAATCCCTGCTCACAGCATTACCACTGATCCTGCAAGAGGAAGAAAAGGGCGAGAAGTCTACCAAGTAAATCGTAAAACAAATAGCTACCTAATAAACTAGTGCGCTCACTCAAAGGTCAAATGGGTACAGGCGCAACAAGTAGAGGATGAACAAATATAAACAAAATTAGCAATATAATAAAAATGAAAAGAAACAACTGAATGAGATAGAAAGGTGTCTCAAAGGCCTAACCAAACCTGAAGACAGCTATGACGTCATCTGGCGGAGGGGGTGACGAGAATTTCCACTGACTGGTTTGTTGTTGAGGGGAGTTCAAGAAATGAAAAGTAACTAACTGGAGCATTATTGCCAGTAAAATATGAAGATTTGAATAGAGCAAGAGTAAAGAGCATACCTTGCCCAGGTGCGGTCTGGCCAAGGTCTGGTGCTCTGAAGGTGTAATTTTCATTGCAGGAGCCATGGCAGTACGTGCATCCCAAGCCAGAACTGTACCGTCTTCTGAACAGGTAACAACACCGTTGCTGCCGCTGTAAAGCATGAGGCATTAGTTATCAAAGGAGGTTCAGGATTCTTTGCAGCTTCGGCAGAAAGCAAAATAAAGAAGACAAGCACATTAATATTATAGATAATTCCAGTCACGGACTAAATACGTGCATACGTAACCACCCATGGATCAAGAACAACTATAGTCCAGTAAACAAGTTTCAAATAGGAATAATACTTGGCGTTTATCTCTACAGAAATTCCATGCAAGTTTGAATAGAATTCTCTAGAATTTCCATGATGAAGCCCATAGGTACCTACAAGTTATTTTGATCACAACGGATAACAATTCCCATATCTTAATTTCTATCAAAAGCATTTTTCTGGATTATTATTATAATTATATTCCTAGTTCAAGCCTCCCTATCCACAGACTACACTGTGATCCAAAGAAAGGAAGAAAGACGGGACATAAAGAATGCCAAGAAAAATGTGAAACCTATGCATGAGTCAACGCACATGAGAAATGCAAGTCGGGAGAGAAGAGGAAGAACAGAACAAGACATCATCAGTAAGAGTATGAAAAGAGAAGGAAACAAAGTGAACACGAAAGACAGACGTCCCAAAGGCCTAGCTACTGGCTAAGGTAACCTACACAAATCCCCTGGGGTCACTGCTCCCCATAACATAGTGTGGATGCATCTACATTAACCTAACAATATGGCCCATCCTATGCCCCCTGAGGGGTTCTGCTGGATAGTTTGAAAGCTGGGCTTATCGGGTGGTTTTTCGGCAACAAGGTTATTGTTAGCCTGTAGCTATGTTCAAAGTGACTAATAGTATTGTAGCTACCAACTTCTACATAGTTTAGGTAGATAGTCTATTACAAATAACAACTTAGACTAGAACAGTACATAGCTAATACTATACATTATATTTCAGTGCATGGATAAAATAATTGAAAAAACGCACATTACTTACTTTACAGCAACCTGGTGCACATAATCCTTGTGGCCTTCCAAACAATTGACAAGACGACTGGTTTTAATATCGTAGCATCTTGTCTTCCAGTCCCCACATGCCGCCCATAGGGTGCCGGTTTTTTCGTTATATGATAAACCATTTACTTCAGGTATCTGCGATGAGACAAGCAACAGAAACATATATTATTATTCAAGATGTCTATTAGATTGTTTTTTCCTATTTTTGCACTTTCTAGCACCCCCAGAGAATATTTTAGCACTTTTATTTATTATAATTACGAGATAAGTACACAATCCACGGCTTTTTAAAGCCAAAAAGCATGTACCTATGCTAAATACTGTACTACTAAGTACCTACTAGGTACCATCCCAAGTTCCTAGGTAGTTATAATTCGATACGCAGCTACATATTTTTCGTTGTAAATCATGTAAGAGCAGTTATTCTGAATGAACGACCACAGAAATGACGACAAATGACAAGCAAAATGTAGGTATTATTAGCACCTATCACTCAATTTAGCACTTTTTTGAGCGCCTGGCCCAGCTTAGCACTTTTAGCACCTTTTATTCCGTACACCTTGTTAAAGTTCGTACAAAGAGATGATCAAACGTCTAGCAGCTCTAGCTACAAGCTAAGGCTATTGTAATCAATGCGGTCCACTTTAGGTCTTCTCAATAGCATAGCATGGGCAAGCCTAATCCAAGGCAACGGCCTATGCTAATCCTATGCACCGTGAAGGGAATAACAAGCAGAAATTTTATATCAATAGTTGCTGTAGTTATGTTGGACGTGGCTGCAGTCATTGGTAAAGAAAGGGTGATATTACATTAAGTTCTAATATGTAGGCCCCATGTCTGGCTACACAAACATAGATAGCTACTTGGTGAGAGATTAGAGCATGAACGCTCATGTGTCCCTCCTAAAAACAAAGTGTGGCCCAATGGCTCACGATCTAGATGAATAGCTACTCTACCATCAGAGTGCCAGGCAAGCGGCCAGCCACACTCCGTGACATAGGTAAGGTAACACAGAACAAAAAGGATAAAATCCTGTATTTTGGTATTGGCTGTAACATGGGATTAATTACAATAATATAGATACCGTATCAGCAATGCTTACCCCAAAGTTAGATGGGTCACTGTCCAAAGATATAGTCCAAGCTGGGGTGACTTTGCCGCCCTTCTTCAGATCTTTCCACTTCCAGCCCTGAAAAAAAAAAGTTTTCTGAAAACATATCAACATCACAGACAGTAAATTTAGTTTTATAGCTATTTCTTTTAATAAAGTACTAGCAGGTAATCACCAAGCAGCTATAATAAGAGACATAAAGTAGCTAACAATTAGGTAGGTAGGTACCTATGTCAGATTTAATGCCTCTCCACGAACAGTTGCTGGAAATGTAGGTGATACGATCATATTGTATTTACTTTTCATGGGCCATAAAAAGAAGCTGTCCCCTGTTTTATTTACCAGAACTAATTTGCCTACCTATAATATGAAGTCCAGAGACCCTACTGCTCCAATAAAAAATAATTGTAGGCTTTTAGAAGCTGTTGTTCTCTTCTTAATTGTAGGTAGGTATATTAAATCACCAGACCAATTATGCAAATTGGAATTGGAATCTTTTCGATTTCACTGCCAGCAAAATCATGAAATCAGAATAGATATTTCTAATGCAGTATTTTATGCTCTTTCCAAATATATATATATATATATTTCAAGAAATGAAATATGAAAATGTAATGAGCATTTAAAGAACGATATTTAAGAAACGCAATTTTTATTTTTTCCTCAGATTTTTGAGTTATATAATAGTAGGTACTACTAAAAAAGTCAATCAAACAGAAAACACCCGCAAATTGCGCCATGAGGGCACCTGATTTTTCGAAAAGATTCAAATTCAGCACAATAGAACTTGGGGTTTTTTCAAACAAGTGAACAGCTGGTGGCCTACTGCACACTTTTCTCACTCGCTAGCGGTGTACCGTATAGGCTATGTGTGTGTTCTCTTGCTGGTGCTGGCTCGCAAGGCCTTGTTTGCCTCCCTAGTCTGGCTGTCTTACTCTGGGCGGCCCTGGGCTCTGGGGGTTGCAGAGGGGGTTTTAGACTTTGTCTACTTACAGAGAGTGATCCACTGGTGCCTGTAATGGCAAATAGAGGTGTGCTGGTCATACAGTAGACAGGGTGAGGAGCAGCAGTTGTGCTCAGCATAGGATAGTGCAGCTGCTCATTGTCTTTAACACTTGTTTTGTCTTCCTGCTCCAGAACGTATCCAATGCTGTCATAAAGAACAAATAGTAGGTAAGCTTACCAATAGGTACCGCAGTAGTAAAAATTAGATTACCAATAATGCAATAAATAGGTAGAAAATACACTTTACTGGCAACTGAAGAAATTAAATAGCAAATATTTACATATGTATTTACCTATATATTCTCTTTGTAAGATACGTTTATTAGAGAAGTGTAATAGAGATATTTTAACAAAGGAAGATGATGAGTTTTTTAAGCAAACATAGATCAGAGAAGGGCAGTTTCCTAAATACAGGAATATATGCACGCACACACACACACAAATTAAAACGCTAGTAGTGCCGCAGTAGACAAAACTATTTTCATACTTTTTGCAAAAAAATGAATTAAAGTATTTAAACCATGGTTTGTGGAGACTTGAATGTGCAAGAAACACTGATAATCTTGACAACATATTCAACATAACTGGTCATCAATTTGGCAGAAGGACTTGTCAACTGAGTCATACAATTCAGCAAAACATAATGGCTGCTGTAGGTTAAATTTGTGCTTAGGCAAAGAAAAGGATTCCAGGGTTATCTAACTCTTACATCAAGTTCATTAAAATTAGAATCATTACTATCTAATCAACGAACACTTCCTTTGTTTTAACACTGTCAAACCATTACAGCATTGCCCAACAGCAAAGAACTCAGTAGCCTATGTTCTTTGAAAAGCAAGATTAAATAGCTACTACCTAATGTGCATGACCAAAAATTGAACTTGACCTCAGATTTCTAGTTGAGCCGTGTGCCAAGCTAGATGATTGGGAGGATGGCTTAGATAATCAAGGACATGCTTATTCAAATAAATCTATTCTTTAGTAGTNCTTTGAAAATCAAGATTAAATACTACCTAATGTGCATGACCAAAAATTGAACTTGACCTCAGATTTCTAGTTGAGCCGTGTGCCAAGCTAGATGATTGGGAGGATGGCTTAGATAATCAAGGACATGCTTATTCAAATAAAGCTATTCTTTAGTAGTAGCCAGTTAACAAGTACACTTCACTGATATCTCTAAAAAATACGGCTAAGTCAAAGTTGAGAGGATAAAAATTAGGTAGGCCTAAATCATTATTATTATTATTATTATTATGTATTAGCCTATTCAAATCCAAACTTAAGACACCACAGCAGCAGGCACGTCACTAGGTAGCGATCTAGGCCTATGTTAGCAGTGATACGCAGTTGTTCTGAGCATTACCTACTGTTGCAGACCTCATTTCATGGCAAACTTACGAGGTGAGCTTCTGACTGCCTCAACCTTGGCCTAGTGAGCTACAACTCATAGGGAGATAGAGCACAAAGCATCTAGGTAATGGTGACAAAAGAAAAAAAAAAGACACATGCAAATGACCCCCATTCCACAAGGAAGCAGGGAGTCTCCTGGGATAGGTCACATAGGCCTACCATCATCAATGGCAATAAGCTCATAGAGGGCTGGGGCATAAGTCCCGGTTTATCTTTAGAAATAGACCTGTTGGTTCATCTACTGCCACCTGTCTAATCTAATCAGCAGCCCACATCATGAAAGCAGAGGGGAAATAGGATATAGAGGACCTAAACCTCATCAGCAGCAACTGTGACCATATGCAACATCTCCTGCAGAAAAATCACTCACAAACCCCAGAGGATGTGTGGCCCAAGATAGCTTGAAGAGTAGGTAGCTATTGGATATGCAAGAATATCTCCCTGAAGAGAAAAATTTAATTGAAAAAATAAAAACTATCGGAATAATGATATAGCTACCTACTATAGGTAGATACAACTGATGGGATTGGAGGTGCAAGTAAACATTATGAAAGGAGAAGTATGGTAGCAATACCTTTACAATACTACAAGCCTATAGACTACCCATGGTAGCTGCAGACATTGCGTGCTGCACAGTTGTGCTGAAGGTCTCGAGAATGATCCCCATGATGGGCGCCCTCTTTCTCAAAGTGCTTGGCGGGCTGAATCAGTAAATTTGCTTGGTGCGCAGACTGTAGCTATTGTGGGGATATTTACCTTAGGGTAGGGGGTGGCGCGTCGTTGAACCTTCCACTTCAACGCAATAGTTCTTAGCGACCCATCATGGACTGCAGCTGCACTTACTACTCTGGGGCCAGTTGGCCTACCTACCCTGCCACAGCACAAACAAGCAACCAAGTGCGTGTGGGTTTCCCAGCGGAGGGTGCAGTTAACATTGACTTTGCATTTTACCTTTAACACACTGTGTAGTACTTACTCATAGACAAGAAGGTTTCCTTCATTATTACCAGCTAGAAGTAGTCCATGAGTTTGTGAGTGAGCTTGACAGTAAACTGTAGAATACAAGGACTTGACAATATCCATGGCAACAAGTTTAGTTTTGTCTGCAAAATAAAAACATTGTTAGACAAAGTTTGGTTCTTCCACAGTTTTTACTGCACTATAATGTACAGGTAAATAATCCACAAGCTATATAACAACTAGTAGACCTGTCATGAAAAAATTCACACAATAATCGATAGATGTTTGCTTAGCCCCTAACAGACGATGCAGATAAATTTGTCCTTTCTTTTTTAATGCAAGTATTTAATAATAACTTGAAAATTCCCTCTCCTACCGGCACGGACATTTCCGTCAGGTGTTCATCTACCGGTTGATACATGTTTCGTTTGAGTAGAGTAAACAAGCTTGTCAGTGTAATATCAGATGTCAAAAAAGAAGGTGATCTTGATTGAGCTGTCGGTCAATGAGATTTTGACAGTTATTCCACATTCCTCAAATATAAGTAAAGTAAAACCACTCTAATTCCCTAAGCGCTGGGGAAAGGGGTGACGGATTAGCGGGGATTTCGGATTACTGGGGTGCTTACAAATCCGAAAAAACCTCTGCATTCCGCACTAATAGGGATTATAGAGAGACTGTTCGTACCTTCTGCGCGGCACCTTGCGCAGATTTTTTGCTCATCACCTCCTTAATCCAAAAAATGAGAAGCGCTTTGCACAGATTACAGAGGTATTTGTATGAACTTCGTACTTTACCCTATTAATCCGAAAAATGCTTATTAGTTTGGATTGCACTTCGAACTATAATCAGATGTTCGGAGTAGGGAAGGGTTCGGATTAGTGAGGTGCGGATTAGAGGGGTTTTACTGCATAGTAAAATTATTTTATGTTCATAAAATATTCAGTGTAACTGATTATAATAACAGCATTAATGAATTGCTCAATATCCCAATGAAAATTACTATAGGCTACCGGTATTAACCCTTTACACACAACTGTGACGAATTTGTCACACTGAAAATTAACGTATAAAATAGCTCTAAAAAATAAAATAATTCAGGACGTAAAGGGTTAAGCATTTCTTTGGCTACAATTTGGGCCATAACTGATCTTTCTCGTATCAATGGTTTGTCTTGCAGCAGTTTTTTAATGGAGGTGTGTAGAAGTGATTGGAGACTAACGCCTCTACCCTAGGCAGTTGTTGCCAAGATCTTTGGCGACAAGTTTACCGTACTCAGAAATGTGGGTAGACGTCAATGAGCGCCGCGACCTGCGGAAACAGGTTTCATAGTAGGGCAGTTGTTGCCAAGATCTTGGACAAGTTTGCCGCCCTTGGAAAGGCAGGTAGACGCCTATGAGCGCCACGACCTGTGGAACCAGGTTTCATAGTAGGGCAGTTGTCTCCAAGATCTTTTCAACAAGTTTGCCGCCCTCAGAAATGCGGCTCAATTGCTGCTGCCCTCTCCCCTTTCACAGTCATGTAGCACACCACAATCACCAAACTTTCTTCCCTACATTCTCAGTCACTCTTGTATTGCATTTTCACAGCTAGCACATCCTCACTCATACAACACCTGCCTACAAGGCTACATCTAACTAGAACCTCTACTTCAAGACCAGTATTCTTTTGCATCATGAGGGCCAAACCCCCACCTCTGACAGTTTGTAGATTTCTCTCTTTACACACCTGGTCATAGCCTACTCTAGCATTTGCACAAAGGTGTGTCTCTGTGACTCCCACCACATCCGTTTTATGCACTTTCATCTCCTTACACATATCTTCAAGCTTTCCAAGTCCCTATCCTCTCACATTCACACATCCTATGCATAGTTTAGTAAGTTTAGTAGGTATTTGCCAAGGCACTAAGTTTGCACTGCTTGTTGCCCCTCATCCTGTAGTTACCTAAATTGGCCTGCCCTATCCTTCTCTGGACTACTTCAACCCTCTTACCGTTCAGATGTACCCCATTCCTTGCATACATGTTCCTTTCAAGTGATGGGCTGACATCAACAAAACTCACAGAGAGTTTTTCCCTCTGTGGAGTGCCTTGATCTTTAGTTTCACAAGCTCTTCACACAACCTTCTATTTGCAGTTTTGTTCTTGCTCGTACCCTTGATCCTCACTTAGCCTCGGCTCAAGTGCTACTACTGCCTCAACAACATCTCTAGCCTATTCTGTCGCACATCTTTTACACGGTCCATAATTTCCTCGACAGTTTCTGCAGCTCCTAGGTCCTCAAGCTATTCCCTCTTCCTTCACCACCTGCCCTATCTTCTTCACTACCGCACCTCTAAGCACCTTGCAGTCATGCACTGACACTGTAACTCACTGTCCACACCATGCTATCATTACCTCCGTCAAAGAGGTTAGCCTCTATTTTTGTTGTGTTTGTCTGTCTTGTCACCACGATAACTCAAAAAAGGTAGGTATGAACCGACTTGGACAAAATTCACAGGGATTATTAGGTATGTCAGGAGGAACAGATGATCAACTTCAAGTGAAGATATGTTCATCCATTTGTTTGTCTGTCTCATTTTTCTTAATGCCATAACTCAAGAAGTAATGGATGGATTTTGATGAAATTAACATGGTAATTCATTACTTTAGATGAGCCAGTCTATTTTCTTTATTCATGGTCAGATTGCTTTGAAACTTGCACAGTATAGGCCTTACATAGAATTGAATTTTAAGAACATTTTATTCCAGCAAAATTTTTTGATTTTTGCAAAGTTTCAAAGTAATGTTGATATTAAACTTTCCTAATTTCTACCAGTAACAAGCCTGCTTGACGGATTAGTGGGGATTTTGGATTACTGGGGTACCTACAAATCCAAAAATTCAAAAAAACCTCTTTATTCCACACTAATACGGATTATACAGAGATTGTTTGTACCTTCTGCGCAGCACCTCACGCAGATTTTTTGCTCATCCCCTCTTTTATCCAAAAAATGGCAAGAAGCGCCTTGCATGGATTACAGAGGTATTTGTAGGAACTCAATTTTTTACCCCAAATAATCTGAAAAATGCTCACTTGTTCAGATAGCATTTTGAACAGTATTGAGATGTTAGGATCAGGGAGGGATTCGGATTATTGAGGTGCGGATTAGAGTGGTTTTACTGTATTATATAGGTTGAAAGACTAACTTTTTAAGACATTTTTTTCAAGAACGAGTTAGGTAGGAATAGTAGAGAAGAAAAGACAAAGAAAAAAAATTACGACCGGCAACTGGCGCGACGCCCGCGATGAAGGCGTGAACAGTAAAGAAATGGCTGTTGCAAAAGATGTGTCAGTTGCTCCCTGGATTCTGGAATATTTTGACTGTATCAAACAATTTCACAACAATGATGATGCTTGTGTGAAATTCTTAATTTTGCATGGTGTATATCTTTCGAGTGAGGTGAATAAAAAGGTAAGGTATTTTAATGTTGAACCTTTATTCATAATCGATATTTTGAAGTCATCATCTATAGGTAAAAGTAGGTACCCATTGTACGATTTTTTCTTGAAGGTTGTTCTTGTCGCAAGTGCTTACCTACTTTTTGAGACAGCTATTTGACTTTGAATTCCCCATAGTTTCTTTTTCTTTGCTATATTTTTTCCGGCAACAACTGGGTCTTACACATATAGGTTAGGAGGCCAGACCTGGTTCTGCTAATATCCTATGAGATATATACCAAAAGTGCAAAGCAATGCGCGCTACGCCGCCATGTTGGCAAAACACCTGCCGCTAGATTGCGCGACATGGCCCTAATGGCGGACCGTAATGGAAACTTCGAAGTACAATATCTCGTAAGTATGCATTTGTGGCAAAAACGTCATTCAGAGAAAACGTCTTAAAATGGGTCCCTCTACCTAGCCTACCTATACCTATAGGCTATGACTTTAAAATATTGAAAATACATGATGGTCCTGAGATCGAATTTTACGGTATGTAGNGGCTATACTGTCCGAGTTCCATAACAATCTGACCATAAATAAAGAAATAGACTGGCTTGTCCAAAGTAAAGAATTCCCATTAACATGAGTTGTTAGGTACTTATAAAACAAAGAACAAATGACCAAATTTTGGCAATGATCCATTTGTTTGTCACTTTTTTTATGCTTGTTAGCACAATAACTCAAAAAATATTGTGGCTAATAATCATCTTATCCCCACTTGAACTTCAGAATTATGCTAGCCCTATACAATTAATATATTTTGATTCATTGAAAAATACAGATTCAGAACATAGGCCTTGCCTATATCCCAAGTCTTTATTTGTGGAAATTCTGTTTGGTTTTACAAAATTTTTGTCTTTTCAGCTTCTTAATTGATTGACCCATTGGAGCGCGCTGCAGCTTCAAGTTAGGTTACATGCGTAGGAGCTAAATTCGCCCCTCTTCAGGCCGTAGGCTACTGTTGGGTAGCTAAGACATGAACCCCTTCAGATTCACTCCTCTTTAACTTAGGCAGTTCTATCAGGTGGTTAACTAGAACCCTTTCAGATTCACTCCTCTTAGGCCCTAGACACCCTACTATTGGGTAGTTAGGCATAGGCTAAACCCCTTCATAATATCAGGCAGGTTAGGTAAAGCGTAGGTCTGGTTTGCCTAGTTTCCACATAAAAATGGACAGTTTTATGGACGTCATTTTCATTTTCAGCAACCTCAATTATGTTCATTAAAATCACTATCTTCTCCTATAACTCCAGTGGGAGATAAGATGAATATTTACCAATATTGTATGGATCTTTATGAAATTTATAGGGGTTATTATTAGGCCCTAATGTCAAAAGATATAAGTGATTTAATTTTGTTGCAGATTGGTTTGTTCATTTGACTCATGTTTGTCATAACGTTTGTAGGGGAAAGAGCCCAAATGCCGTGACTTTAAGCCAGAGCATCCATTGACGAACCTACACTAATTATACAAACAGTTAATACAAAACCAATTTTGTTTGAACTTTCCAGTCAAACTGTTTACTAGCCTACCATATTTCAGAAAGTGTGCATTGTCGCCAATTATTTGGCGACTTTTCATGATTAGAAATGACCATCTGTGTCTCTTTGGCGACTCTAGGAGAGGGGCTTTGCGCAAATATGTCTTTT
>LQNS02000228.1:5956546-5972860 GCA_001587735.2 Parhyale hawaiensis
GCAGTTCCGCCACGGCGCCGTGCATATACACACAACTGCCGAGTCAGCATACCAAGATCTGCGAAGAGCTCGCGTGCCTGGCTGGGCATCGAACGTGCGAGAGATACAAGGTGTTAGAGCTGAGAACGGAAGCATGCTGCTACACGGTTTAAAGTGTAAAAGCCAAAGCATCTGGCTGCAGCTTCGTATAAGCTAAGCCTCAAAGGTTTCATTTCTGCGCCTTTTTGACCGTGTTCTTTGTCTGCATACTCCAGCTAGGAGACTTGAATTTACTGGTTCGAGCTACAAATACGTACTCGCTCTATAGGGCCCTGAGGCTTGTATACAGCTGCAGTGAAGCTAGGATAGACAGAGCTATGTGGATTCAGAGATGAAAGACTCAAATGATAAGATAAATGCCAGTAGACCGACCAACAGGCCCATTCCCAGAGCAGCCGGGACTCACGCTCCTGTCCTCTCTTAGCTATTGTCATTATGGCTAAAGGCATGAATATCTAAGAATGAACAAACTGAAAACGAGGTGCCGCAGCAAACCGACGGTGACACTGCAACGTTAAGTTTGTAGAGACATCAAAGATGACGGATTTGGGTTACCGCCAAAAATTTGGCCAACTCACCGATTGCCCCAATGCTGAGAGGTGTTGCTTTCGCACTTAACTATGAAAGTTACAAACGTTGCAGTTCGAAGCATCACGACTTCACCTTCTACCTAAGTGGCGTCTCACCTCGAGACAATAACATCGCTCTAACCACTCTGCCCCTTAGAATGGTTTGTGAGAAGTAGGAAATGGAAAAGTTGAACTAAAAATGAATTGAATGAATCTGCTTGCCTCTGGGAAATCACTCAAGCATTTTGAGGATTAATCACATACTGCTAGTTGACGAAAAATTAAGTCAAATATTCTATACCGAAAGAATTAAGAATTTATAATTATTTAAGTTCGTTTAAGGAGCATGAAGGGAGCAGCATCATAATCAGTATTTTATCTTGGCAGAGCTATTAATGATGAATTTAATAATAATAAATACATTTATGTTCTTATATTCATGCAGTGCCCAACAAATCACTGCGCAGCACCCTGAGGTCTTCATTCGTTTAAGTAACATCCGTATAGATAGTTTATCAATGACTTAATGATTTACTGATAACCAGTTAGCCCAATTTCTGCCAGGCAATATTGTTTAATACTTTTTGCTCTATAGCTATATGATAAAAGAAAATTTAAAACTGAAAATAGAGATATTGCACTAGAAACATTTTGTGCGTTTTATGTGGGGTAACATTGTTTCACCAAGCAATATACAAGACCTATTGTATGATAAAAATAATGAAATGGCTATAACATAGACATAATACATTGAGAAATACGGTGCACGCTACGAACTTAATTCAACTCGGTTTTAAAGATTAGTGAGTGATGCACAAGAGTAGAAAATATTAAGAACTAGAACACTCTGAGAGCGCATACCTCCGTCAAGCATGGTAAAGGTAACAAAAAATTAAAATTGGCTGTGAAGCCATGATTTTCTTTGTGTCAACACCAAAATCTAATTGTGAGTGCCTACTGGTAGAACCAACAGTCTCTGTGATTTTCTTGAAGATCTGTATATCAGTTTATTAGTTATGCTGCAAACAAATATTTAGACAAACATTAGTCAAATATTCAAACGGACCAACCGATCTGTACCAAAATTTAGATATCTATGCCTATTAACAATACGAACATGGAACAACTCCTGCAAATTTCATAAAGATCCATTCATAACTTTTTGAGTTATTGTGCTAACAAGCATAAAATCACACACAGCAACAGACAAATGAACGAACAAACAGATCATAAAGTATATACATGACTAAATCTAAAATGAATCACTTGCAATACAGTTTGCAACACTGTAAAATATTTGGTGTTAATAGTCATACCCTTGTAATTTTCTTTTATATCATTGTAAGGTTAGTATCAGTACATATTAGGATTAGAATATCAAGCTTCCCCCCCCCAGCAAAAAAATATTGGTGGGAGGGTGGGGAAGGTACACTTCTGCCACTACTGGGCTTCCTCTTTAAAAGAGTCGCATAGCATAATGACTAAAAAACATACGAAAGTAAAATTATGGGAAGCAGATTCACGAAGACAATTTTCATAATATATTTTGACAGAAAAAACACAAGCTACAAAAATGTGCTTCTGAAGCATTAGCCTGCAAAGCTGGGGAAGCGAGTACTATTACTACCAGGGAGCAAAAATAACGCTGTTATTACTCCCTGATAACTACCGTGTACCACCCCCTCAAATTAACTCACTCCTTCCTTTATTTACTTTGCTGGTAAAGTAAACAGACTATAAGTCTTTACCGCAATATCGACCATTGAAATACAGTATGTTTTACATACATAAAACGGGGAGTATGCATCATCGATGTAGAGCGCAAGTTAAGCTCAATAAGCTTGATGTATCTTAAGCTTCAGCTAGGCCCTTTGGTTTCGACCCGTTTTAGAGAATTTCAAGTGTCAATCGTTAATTAATCATCTGTGATATTTCAGACACTTCAGTCCTGTTTTGTAACAGGAGTTTCCAATTATCTCAACATAATTGGCCTTACATCGACAACCTCGAAATCAACACAGCAAGACTGTATTGCGCATCGAGCCCTTCACGAATCTAACAAATTGGCAAGTGCACGTTCTCTTTCCCTATCCTTCAGTTAGTATCGAAGGTAAGACAGCTTCTCAATCACGCTGTAGACTACGACGTCAAAAATCCTATGATTGATCAATTATAACACGCAGTGGGAGCTCAGGGTTTCTAAAGTGGAGATGCTGTGCAGCTTCCTATCAAGATAATTCTTTAATGAACTGGAGGATAACTTCTGGCATTACTATACTGTAGTCTTATCATCCAACCTCCAGGTTATGAAGAATTACGAATAAAATTTCCCGGCACAATACTCATGAATACCAAAGAGCTAGCGGCTTACTGCAGTAAGGCTTCTAACGGACGCGGAGGCCTTGAAGTGGTTTTTATGCAAAGTTATGCTGGTTTTTACACATCCATCAAGCGTTGGCCTTTGCCTGAGATCCTCTCAGTAATAAATCCAAGAGAGCAGCCGCCTAGCAGATGCGTTTTGTAGACAATGAGATAACTTAATTCTTCGACGCGCTAATTTACAGTCTTTACTGGAATATTTGATAAAAATGAATCATTTGAATTCCGATGTGTGTAGAACCAGCACACGAGAGAACTCGGTGGAACATTCACTACCATAAAATTTAAAACATTGACATTCACCTCAAGATGCTCAATTTAAGTTGAAAATGATTTGATTTTTCTAAGAACCTTACTAAATCCTTTGTAGAGTATTTTCAAGAACAATAAATACGAATCCTTATCTCCTGTTCCAGTGACGTCATACTTGCGGCTGTGACTAGAAGCATCTCAGCTTTAAATTTAGACTACTGTAGTGTGAGAGTGTTCGATTCGGCGCCAAAATTGAGCCTTCGAGGCTTGACTTGTCCTAAACTTTGCCGCTTTGAATCGTGTTGCGTGTGTTAGAAGCAACACGATTACGTTGAATCTGCTGCAAGCTTCATTTTGCTCAGTAAAATGAGTGTCTAAGAGCCTCAAAGGTAGCTGAGTCATTGCCTGAAATTTAATAGACCAAGTCTAAGTCAGCACACGTATCAGAGGTTGCTGACAAGTCTAGCCTCAAAGACTTATACTTTCGGCTCCCAGTGGAACCTGCCCTAAATACCTTTACAGACCCCCCCAAGCAGCTGTCATCTCCGACCTTCTGTGTACTACGACTTATTGAGAATTCTATCACTGAACTTAGACAAATATAATGTAATGTCTATGTCACTCGCTCATTTGCTGGATATACCCGTACATACAGTTGAACTTTTGACCAATAGAGTTCCACAAAGATGGTCTTAGACACGCTATCCTAGGACCCTTGCAATATTTCTAACAATAATATTGCTTTTATTACTGAGGCAAACGTAATTTTATTTGCTGATGACGCAGTATTTTAGGTAAACGACAGGTCATTGGAAGATGCAGTTCAGAAAATGGAAAGACTTATTGAGAAACTTGTGATATGGCTCTCTTCTAAAAGATTAACTCCCAATGTTACTAAAACTAAGCTTATGCTTTTTAGTTCCTATAGGAATTTACTTTTACCTAATGTTTTTTTAAATGGTACATTTACAATCACAGAATGGGTAAACTCTTTTAAGTACTTAGGACTAGTTATTGAGAATGAATTGAGATTTTCTAGTCATTTTACCTATCTGCGCAGTAAATTGAGCAAAGCAAAAGGAACCATATGCTCAGTGTCGAAGTTCTTACCTAAGTAGCTTAGTAGCTTTGTATTATGCTTTATTGTATTCGTAAATGACGTATGGTATTGTTACATGGGGAGGAGCAAGCAATAACATTGTAAAGCATATCTCAACAATAATGAACAAAACTCTGAGAATAATATTGAGAGTGAAGCGTGACCTCAATAACATACCAGTAACGTCAACCAATACCATGCACCGCACTCTGCATCTCCTGAAATTCACTGACGGACACAAATATTTTGTTATCAAATTTTTGCATAAAGCTATATCCGATGAGTCAAACGTATTTGCGACTCATTGATTTCAGCTCGCTTCTCTCCGTTAACCCGTACAACACCAGAAACGATAGGTTCAGTTTACCAGCTGTTCGATTAGACATTCAGAAACGTTTTACAGTTTTTGAGTGTGTGCAAGCCTATAATAGTCTTCCTAATGACCTTGTGCAACCAATGTCATCTAACGTTTTTAGACTTGCTTTTAGAAATTATTGTGTTGAAATGTACCTTGATTAATGTAGACTTGTGCCCTATAAGTTCACGTAGCTTTTAATGGATTTGTTCTCAAATTCTCTGCCAGTCTAACCTGATGTACTATGCATTTACTTCCAATTGTGCTTTGTATATTTTTAATGAGATTCGAGATCAATAAAGGAATAAGGAATAATAAAGAAAGATCTCTGGTGTAAAAGACTTCGTTGAGCAAACTAACTCCGTGGCGCTGTACGTCGGAATGTCATGAAATCGTTTAGTAAAATACCTGAATATAGTGGGAGAAACTGTAGGGCCAACCAATTGCTTGTTGTCTCTTTTCCTTCAACTGTCCTGCGAGGATGAGGAGAGTATAAACAAAATATGCTTGATCTTCTATATAAAGTGGAGATTATTAAAGGGATCGTGTCATGATTTTTTATAAGAAATCACCGAACTGATGTGTTTGAAAGTCAGATGTGTAAGCACAATTTTATTTCAAATAGTTAGGACGATAATTTCGTAATTTACGAATATATATGTTTCGAGTTGAATGTGAAAATTAATGTGTTTCGAAGCCTTTGCATAATTCTGAACTTTTGATGCGTATGTCACCAATTGCACGCAGTCACTTCTGCGACCTCACAAGTTTTGCTCTGACAGTACTTTACCCATAGATCCAAATTCAATACCGAAAGTGAGATAATTAAGGAAACAGCGTCCCAGTCCAAGACAATCAAACGTTAAATGAATGCGCGGCCTGTCCACACGTAGGTAAGTCTTTTGAACACATTCATTCTTCCACTCCTACGCATATTTGTAGCGTTGTGAGAGACACAACTGCCTTAACGCCACAAACGTTATGAAAATGTTACCCGTCAAGTCAGTTTCTCTGGCAATGGTCGCAACGCAAGGCAGGTAGCGGATAACTCTTAAAATCTGAAGCGAAATGAAACGCCGAAAAATGTGAATTTTTCCGCTCTTTTTACGGCACCGTTAGACGTTAATGGTGAGGACGTTGAAAAGACTAACGTATTAATCGGCCCTAAGATTCCCCGGATCAGCTGATGAGAACCGTGGATCTGGAGGATTTGTCATTGCATTTTTCTAGATCGAATTATGAATATTTAAATGGGATAGTTATAATGAACGCTGAAAAGTAGCTATTGTCTTTCTACTGTGAAACTAATCAAAATGCGATGATCATCATCATAAGCATTGTTCACAACGAGCGTTTGTTTATCCAATTTCGATAGTTTATGATCTGAAAGCGACTCACTAAAATAATCACAGAAACTCTATTTTAGTGAAAGAGTGTATGTGATTGATGTACGTCTATAGTAATGGTATCAGAGCTGGACGCTTATCTTTTGAAACGTTTTCTTTCAATCTCGGTCCCACAATTCCTGTATTTCATGATTATTTTCGGCCAAAGATTTCCCAGAAAATACTAACCCTCAACTGCATTCCATTTAGTACAATGCCATAATAAATGGAAGAGCGGTACTGGATACTTATGCGGACACGATTCGCTTGTAAAATGTATATTGTTTATTTGCTACAATAAGTGAATTTACGAGGTAACCAACTACCGTTAACCCTTCAATATGAGTGAGTACCTTCCTGCTGTGATCTCGTTCTTTTTTTATATAATCCGTAAAAGTATATGACCTGAAATACGTCTCGTAGAGTAGAGATCATCGGGGTGCGCGACGCTGGCCGGAGAGTATCCAAAGCAAATGGCGCAGCTGGGCGAGACCACCACGAGACTCAAGTGTCTCGGTGGCGTCGGCTGGGGTCGGAAAAGCTAGCAATAGCAAATTGTAACTTCATGTATTCTGATAATTTCTTAACAGATTTTCCAGCTCAAGAACGTTATGGGAATTACGTGATGCTTGATATATTTTTTTTTTTTATTATGATGAGCAACTGGGGGAATTATTAGATATGTTACCTTGCATTTCTCTTGCAATTGGAACATGGAGATAAATCAACTTTGCATATGTTGATTTAAATCTTGGAGCTGAAATTGTAGCGCGATGGGTAGATCTATAGCGATTTTGCTGTAATGTGATTCATATTCTAGACTGCTACTGTAAACAATGTCGTTCTTTGTTCATGAAGTATGTTCGTTTGAGTAGCTCTCGTTTCGATTGATTTTCTAATATCACCCTTGTTTGAGTTAAAAAATAACATCATACTTTAATCAACAGGATCTGAAAGTTCACTCAACCAATCGTACAAATGTTTTGTACCGTTGTTGAAAACACAATTGAGTGTACGCCATACTCGCAGTTAAGTAACGGTTATCTCTTCAAATCTAGAGTGAAATAAAGCTCAGAAAACTGTGAATTTTCAGCTGTTTAAAAAGGCACAGTCATGCCTTCGGACGATTAGCTGAAAAAAAGGCGTTCACAAGCGAGTAAACTCGACTAACTAATCCGTTCACGTTGTCGAGGGTACGGCTGCAGCTCGTACATCAATAAATTGTCCAATAAATATTCAAAATTTTTTATTTTTACTGTTTATAACAAGAGCCAATGGTGACGTTTCGGCAGGCCCTTCTAATTTTAAAAGAACATAGACGCGGAATGACTGTTATATGCAGGATTATTAGCTCGGTACTCAAGTTCTTGAAGTCATGGTCATACTCATGGCAGCGTAATTGGATTAATTGAATTGACTCTGTGCTGGTAGCGCCGACGAAAGTCGAATGTGGGCAGCCTGCTTACCACGTGGACAGGCTTCAAAGCATTGTACTGGCAACCGATTTTTCACGGTACCTGATGGCGTGTAAACAAAATAGTCACAAGAACGATTTTCGCCGTAGCCGCGACCGGATGTGTTGATGTGTCCGTTTAAATAGCTCACAACTGCAACGAATTTTGAGTTCGAATTCTTTTTAGGTTTGAAGAGACGACCGAAGCTTAACTAACAGCTCTTGGTGACCAAACTGAACCTGATGGCTAGCATTATATGCCTCTTTTCGTAAACTCAAAGCTGCATGTGCTTACGATGGCTCAACAAAGAGTAGGATCGATTAGAAGAGGAAACCCGTTCTTTTAACTATCGTGTTTATCTGCCATATTAGGCCGTGTTCACACGTCCCTTATCGTAACGCGTTTAGTCAAACTGATGGACGCGGCGCTTTGATTTGATAGAAGCAGCTGCAGCAAACGCGGGAGACTGAAGGATAAAGCATGTCCCTCTTTTGAACACGCTGCGTCATTCAAGTTCAGTAAACATAACCTATAAATACTGAATTTATCCTCTATGGCATTTTAAAATCGTAAACAAGTCTACAAAAATGCTTTTTTATCGTCGCTTTAACGATCAAAATCACTGTACTCCGTTTAACGCAAGAAAACTAAATGACCTGAAAATGTTGTCAGAACACAGACGCCATCTTGGATTTGAAAACCCGGCTACTCGCTCTCTGTTGATTTCCCTTATATCGGTTTCTCAGGCTATAAGTATTCTAGAAACCGGTTGTTCCTCTCAAAATCAGGCTATAACGTTATGGGATACGTATATTACTTCAAACAGACGCAAAATATAAGCCAAAATCTAAAAAAAATCTATATCATAACTGTTAACGCGCGGCGTCATTCATTTGTATAAAGGACACTTCTACGTGTGGACAGAGACAGAAAAAGTTAACGCACAGCTGGTGTTCATGTTCGTGATTGAACGCGTTACGATGAGTGACGTGGGAACTCGCCCTTATTGAAGTAATCAGTCACCTTTCGTCAAGCTGCCTTGCAGTAGCTCAAAATAAAGAGACAGTGAAGCTGGCAATTTAATTGTGTAAAAGGCTTCATTTGGGCGAAGAAAAACTACACGTTGGAGTTTTTACAAAATTTTATTGTCACAGAGTAAAAGCTATAATAACATTTGTTCAATTAACTCATAGACTGACATACTGTTGATGACAACAGTTTTTTATATGACCAATCATAGAGTACTGGGACGTATGGTGTAGTCTATGGATCAGTGAATCAAGCTCTCGAACGATGGCGTTAAAAGTACGGCCTTAAAAATTCATGTCATCAAAACGACACTGAAAAAAATGCAAAATAACCAAAAATGACAGGACAAATACGCCATCATAAGAGGCTGTATGGTTATTAGTTGATTTTGCAACTTAAACGATATCGAAATGCCGGGTAGCGATGAAAAGTCAGACTACTAATTCAATCATGATATTCATATATACATATATATTATTCTGGATATGAATGGCTACTGGCCGCCTACCAAAAATCCATCCAGTGCAGCGAGGAAATGCTATTTGCGGCTTTGACACAATCATGCTCTAGATGTTGTTGACTACGGTGAAGGCGCCTAAGCGACAGTAAGGCCAGCAAAATTAGGCACATTGAAAGAGGGAATTCTGGGGATACTGAAGGCGGCCATTCCGGGGGTGGAGACCGAGGGATTTCCAGGGAACGTGAAGGAGGGAATTGCGGGCATGGAGAAGGCGGGCATTTCTGGAGTGACGATGGAGGAAGTTTCGCCCATACGGAATGCGGGCATTTCGAACATGTTAAAACCAGACATTCCAGGAAGATCGAGGACATTTCTGGCCTCTCCCGTGGGCATTCTCTCAACTAATTTAACAGCAGAATCCACAATAGTGTTGACAAGGGCCTCGGTATCGGTAATCTCTTTCTTGTTGTCATCAGAGGTAGCGCTGTTGAGAGCGGCTTCGAAGGCGAAAGCATTCATCTTCTTGATGCGTTCGAGAGGATCGTTGGTGTTTCCAGCCTCCGCCAGGGTGGGCAGGGCTTTCAGCACCCCTTGCACTGTATCCTGGTGGAGCAGAACATGGAAACATGACTGAATATTCGCCGGTGTTCATCGTACACACCCTATACATATATGTAAATGTTTCTGATCTGTCAATGGCATAATCTTATGGTAGCGGGTCGGATTCGTAATGGGAGGAATTTCAGCCTGTTCATTCTACAAAGCCCACTCTAAGGTCGCTGTGTGCGAAAAGCTACAATGGGATGAACAAAATTTAATAATCTATTGTTTTGTGCTTGAATTGCAGCTGTTATTATCGAACTTTCATAAATTTGGTGAGCAATGACACTGATCACATGGAAATTGGTTTGTTAAATTGTCATACCCATGAGAAATTAGAGCAGTCTGAGAGCGCATACCTCCGCCAAGCAAGGCAACGGTTACGATATAATAAAATTGGCTCTGAGACTATGATTTTCTTTGTACCAACACCAAAATCTACCATTTGTGCCCTTCAATAGGGTCAACAGCTTCAGTTATATTTTGAAGATTCTTTCATAACTTACTGAGTTATTCTACTAACAAACATTATGACAAACATGAGTCAAAGATACAAACGAACCAACCGAACTGCACCAAAATTTAATAACTTATGTCTTTTAACATTACTAACAACTCCTATAAAAGTCATAAAGATCCACTCATTATTTTTTGACTTATTGTGCTAACGAGCATAAAATCAAAATCTGTGACAAACGAACAAATAAACAAATACAAACAAACAAACAAACAAACAAACAAACAAACAAACAAACAAACGGATCCTTACAAAAATTTAGCTATTTAATCTTCGTAATATACCTAACAACTCATGTAAATGTCACAAAAATTTATCCATAACTTTTTGAGTTATAGCATTGAGAAATATGAGCAGTCAAACAAACAAACGGATGGACGGATCTTCACCAACAGTTGATCATCTGTTCCTCTCAATATATTTAATAATTCCTGTAAAATTCGTCCAAATCCTTCCATAACTTTTTGAGTTATCTTGATGACAGACAGACAGAATAACAGACAGACAAAGACGACGAAAACATAACCTCCTCGGCGGAGGTAATTAAAATAGTCATTACGACACAGCCCTGAAAATCTCTCGAGGGTGGTGGTCATACTGATAAAAACCGTCACAACGCTCTGTATTTTTCAAAACACATCTGTACCATAATGCTGGTAGCAGCATATATCGGTAAAATAAAACTGTTAAATATATAGAAAACATTGAACGCTACCTGCTTTTATTCTACACCTGCGGTTACAGAATGAATAGCAGTTTTGCGCTGAAATCTCGCTCTTTCCGCACATGTTTGAATACCTTGTAGCAGAATACGAACATTTACCCGACCACCACTTTATACGGTGACTAAAAATGACGGCGGAGAATGCTCGTGTTATTTTATTTCTATTATTGTTTGTTTTTGGAGACATTGAATAAATCAGTATCAACCGATTCCTTGTGTATACAAAATTATCATTCTCTAACTTATACTTGTAAAATGAGAGACAAACATTAGGTTCACTTTTCAAGTTAGCAAAGAAAAACTTGCTCCTATCTCAAGTTGGAAGGATGATGTATCAAATGCGAAATAAAGTGTCAAGTTTAGCTGAGCCCGCAAGGCTTGACTTGCAAGAAACTTTGGTCAGAAACATTAGTTTCGCCATATTCGATTGTGTTCCGGTATAAGTAGCTACCTGATTACGCATAAGACTGTCGAAAAGTCCAATATAGGGATTGAGATTGAGTTTCCGGAATCTCAGTTGGATTAATATCCAGGCTACTAGCTGAAACTCGCTTTAGTTTAGGGGGTGGAAGCCAGATGATTCCTGTACAGTTTCAGACAAATTCAACCTTGGAGGTTTAATTTCACTAGCCATTGAACACTTTGGCCGCGCGTGCTTACTATTATGGATTTATAATCTTTCTGCATCTCACGTAAAGCATTACGTAGCTACCGGCCTGTCACGTGTCAGTTCGAAACTTGGTTTTCTGTCAATCGTCTCCCCATACAATTTAATTCGCGACACATAGGTACTCGCATAACATTTCTCTGCTTTGAAAATAACTTGTGCTCTTTAAATTTATTAGAATTCTGTTTCAATACGTGATATAAAAACTGTTGAATTGTTTGGATACTTCCCGCAAGGCTTCCTTCACAAGATGGAAGCTTGTTTCTTAAGTAAACTATACTTTCTCAATTCGTGATTATTTTTGTTCCTGGTATAGACCAGAGAGGTAGTCTTACTAAGAAATACTCGCAGGTAAAATCTGCCCTGCAAGTAAGAGCTACAGTATATGAATCGGCATCGTTACAATTTCTGTACTGTCATTTTGAATAAGCTGTACATCAGTTTTCTCTTATGCTGTCAATTGCACGTGCCGTCGATTGCGGCAGTTACTTCGAGATTATTCTTGAGACGGCCTCAAGGGTAATCAGTTTTGTGGTTAACGCTTAAAACTCGATCCATAGTGACGGGCCCAGCGCTCTTGACTGAATCTCTGCATAAGCTAATAAGAGGAGCTTACCTCGCTGGAAATTAACTGTACTAAATTGGCCAGTCGAATATGCCTTTAATCTTATGGAAATACATTTCCATGACACACTAAAAGTACTTCAGTAAAGGCCTTGGAAAATTTAAAGCTTATAAGAGTAGCTTATCTCGATAGAACTGTCCAAATTAATGGGCTACGCCATTAATCTGATGAAGATTCATTAACTTGTTAAATTAAAATTACTTACAGAATTGAGGGCCTTGATAGTCTCCTCGGGGTTGAAACCCTGGGGGCGGGCCACGGCGGCGCCGATGAAGAAGCAAATCAGCAACTGTGAATTGGGACAAAGAAATATTTATACCACTGTGAGCATTGCTAACGTTTGAATATGTTGCCCTGCAGGTTCTTCTATCTCGTATTAATGCTATAGAATAATGAATCATCATAGCACAGCAGCACAATCTAATTAGCCCTGGTGAATGCCAAGTAATGACACTAAACTAGTAGTAATAGCAGCATCTAGGTTGAGTGCTATGTAGTCGTGAGAGCTGAAGACGATCACTGTATCTTTAGAAACGAAATATATCTGTGCTACCACGCAACTATTTTTCATTTTCCATTGAGAATGCAATGGGATAAAGAACCCTAGTAAAAAACTTTTAAGATAGTGGTTGAAATAGGGTTAACTACCTATCGATGCCCCAAACTAATGTATAAATGCCTAACTACTTTATTCAACCAATGAGAAATGCGAAAGAACCATGAGAGCGAGGTAAAATTATTTTCAGATTTTACAAGATACAAAGGGCTCAAAGAATGAAATTCTAGTGAAGTTACTTATACTGAAAGCGAAACGACTTGGCTCAGATGAAAGTTGTTGTAGGCATAATGGTGGAATTCTGGGTAACTTGTATATGCTGAAAGCGAAACGACTTGGCTCAGATGAAAGTTGTTGTAGGCATAATGGTGGAATTCTGGGTAACTTGTATATGCTGAAAGCGAAAAGGCTTAGCTTAATTAAGTTGAAGTTCATACGGGTATAATGATAACAGTGAAAGTTCCCACATCCTTCTACAGATTCATGTTGGGACATTTTTCCCCAGCTGACAATATCCTACTCTCCTACTCTGAGCATTCATGCGATTGCTCATTACGTCAGTTGTGAGCGTCATACTCTTATTATAATTCATTTTATATCTCAGCGAAGCAATGCTGTTACCTCCATGAAACTTGGATGAATGAATACATATCATAAACTAGAGCACTCTGAGAGCGCATACCTCCGCCAAGTGAGCCAACGGTTGCAAAAATTCAAATTGGCTCTGAAACCATAATTTTCTTTGCATAAACTTCAAAATCTGATCATTTGAGCCTTTTTATATTAATAACAGCTTGTTCTATTTTTTGAAGATTTGTTCATAAGTTTTTGTGTTAGGTATACTGTTAAAAAACGTTATGACAAACATGAGTCAAACATACAAACGAACAAACCGATCTACACCAAAATTTGATCATTTATGTCTTTTAACATTACAAACAACCCCTGTAAATTTCATAAAGATCTATTCATTACTTTTTGAGTTATTGTGCTAACAAGCATAAAATTAAAAACAGTGACAAACGAACGAACAAAGAAACTGACCATTACCAAAATTTTGTCATCTACTCTTTGTTATATACCTAACAACTCATGTTAATTTCATCAAAATCCATTCATAACTTTTTGAGTTATCTTGGTGACAGACAAACACACAAACACGTACGACGAAAACATAACCTCCTTGGCGGAGGTAATGACGCTTCAGAGAAGGTAATACTGTATATTATTTGGTCAACGTGAATGTATGTAGTACACTCGACTGCACTACCAACCTATAGGAAAACCTACACGCACTGGGTCTGACCCTAAACGGGTGTATATACGGCTGCTGCCTCCAATAGGATCCATAATTTTTACGATTACTCTTACATATTGTGGGGCGCCTCATGGCTCAGTTTAGCATAGCACGTAGTTTCATACTACTGCAATATTGCGAGTACTTTAATTAGCGTATGAAAAGTTTCATGCTGTTAGAAAAAAAGCTACTCTAGAATTATAGGACGCGTTTCCGTGTGTCGACCAGATATATCAGGCTCGGCGTGCTGCATTTGAACGTCGAGGCAAGTATTTCCTGTTAGCATACGAAAAAGCGTGCTGGGTTCGGAATAAAGCTTCTCTCAGTATACCAATTTCCCTGCTCAACTATCCCTTACCTGGACACGCATCTTGTCTGCTCTATAGCTGTGTACTGAGTAGACAACCGAGACAGCGCACTTATATACTGTAGGGCTCCTGTCCGCTTCTTGATAAGAATATGCACGCGTGACGGACCTTGCCGTTGGTTCACTAAGTGGATAGCACCCAAGGGCTCCGTAAATAACAGGAGTGTGAGAGGATATTACACGCTGCGTCACAGGGTGTTGTGGCAGGACTGGGTGCCAGGTTTTTTATGGCATATGTGCGGGACGCAATTAAGTTTTTCGCCGCATACGAAGCTGGCGGAGATGCCAAGTAAGGAGAGATCTTTAGATTACATATTGGTTGATTATAATTTAATTCCGACAAAGAACGCAGTACCGGCACGCGTGAACGTGCAGAAAGCTCCAGGTAATGTAACCAAGAAGTTAGGGCCGGATTAAGCCCAAAAGACTCGGGTGCTCCCTATAAGTATATTTAATTGAAAATATTAAAATGAAAACTGCACAATATAATATCCATCGAAATTAAACAAAACTAACTACAAAGAATAAATAACGGTTTGCCTCAGCAGCTCGTGAATTATGATTTGTATGTGGTGCCCTTGTCTTCATGCCCTAAGCATATGTTTAATGTGCTTAACCCTGCGCTGCATGAACACCAAGCACAATTACGGTATTAGTTAGGAAGATGAATGATAAAAATTCTGCTTACTAAACCTGGCACACACACACAGTTGTGCCCACAGGAGGTGCTAAGTGGATCTTGCAATACTCTCTAACAACGAGCCAACCACCCCTCAAGCCCCTCAATATTACTACTATGCAGCCAACTTACATGTATCCCAGAGCAACGTGAAGCCTCTCCGGATTTTACTCTAGCTCCCAGTGCAAATTCCCTGACGCCGCCATGATACACATAACTACCGTAGATGTGTTAGCACTGCGGAAATATTATTCTGATGGCTTGATGTATTGGACCCAATAACTACAGGGAGAGTTCTCAGAGAGTCGCGACATCTTCAGTACGTAGAACTTTTCCATGGTCCTCACAGCCAAATGTAATTGAACCATTTGGTAAAGAGATTCCTGTGTGTGCACCTGTACGATGTACAGGCTGTACACTGTACTTATACTCAAAACATCTTCTGACACTACTGTGGACGGTACCACTCTTACTCATTCTATCAGTGTGCCTGCAGAGGCGTGATGAGAGGGTGCAGTGCTTGCATGCAGAGGTTTGCTCGTTCGTATCCCCACCAGTCAGGTGAATTCTTTTGATGATCGGATTGTAGCGTCAGCGTTACAGGCATCCTCAATTCACAGTCGGAGCACTGTCGTAATCGAGAAAGGGTACAGTCGGGACGTAGCAGTTGTCATAGAAGCCACTCGTCTCTGAAGCCATAGGTATGACAGTCTGGGGTCGACTGCAGCCTTAGAGTCCTCTGGGGGGCCTAGCGGGCATCGATCTGTATATGCGGTCGATGGTGTGTACGGTTAAGTTGACTGTACTGTACTATACGTCTACGAGCTTAGGTTAAGAGCTGATATTGAAGCCAGTTTAAAAAATCAAATTTATTCTGCTATATTTTCCTCATCATAAAAACTAATAATAAACAGTAATTATCTCTGAAACAGAGGATACACCTTACGAGATTCTTATAGCCTAAATCTTCTAATTCCGATAATCTGGTAGGGTAAGGAAGAGGAGAAGTATTTAGTGCCGAGGGCCCGAGAATTAATTTAATATTCTCCTGTTGTATTTTACTTCGCCTTTCGGTACCTACCACTGTGCTCCATGTACATTCACCATCCGAGACTAGAACTCGGGACTCTCGCACGACGTGTAGAGTCGCTGTAACTCAGCCAAACAGAGAGAGCGCGCGCTACAAAATTGTAAAATTCGCAAAAATGAAGTAGGTATCTTAGCCCTTTACGTGAGGAGATATTATAATTCCAGTGAGTAC
>LQNS02000228.1:5975766-5995064 GCA_001587735.2 Parhyale hawaiensis
GTTGTTATCATTCCTATACGGTGTTTTCTCGCGCTCTGAGAATCTTTCTCTTTGATTGTTGGCTTGTGAGTGAGAATGACTAGGTGCATGCCACGGTATTCCAGTGTTTTCCCCGTGGTCTCGCAGTCACTCGCAGTCACTCTCAGTCAATAGTCTACAAATATATCTTCTCTCACTGTGATATCCACTATGTTGCTGTTGTTGAGTTGTCTCCAAGAGGGCGGAGTTCGAACACCACCCTCTCTCACCGCATGAGGAAATAGTGATTGCGTTTGATTCTGCAAGCCTTTACTGCAGGCCCTGGTCCATGTTACCACCTAAGTGGGCGCCACAATCGGACCATAGTCCTGAAGGAACCAAAAAGGGGAGGGTTTGAGTGAAGTGCAGTGAGCCACGGCATACCCCCACGGCAGGACGCGCCCCTGGACATGCCCGCGCCCTTCTTCCCACGCTTCCCAGCAACCCACCCGGCAGGGCACGAGCCACCGCTTCGACCCGACGTTGCCAGGTGCGCGGAATAGCAAGGCACGCCCCGCCCAAAGGCTACCGGAGACAGAGAAAGAAAGCAAGCGCGGACGTGCCCTACCGCGCGGAGCCGGCACCACACAGCATCACGCCTTGCTGCATTTGGAGAAATTGCGGTCAATGCAGCAAGTTAGGTACCGTTGCAGGTCAAATTCTCAAGGAAAGTGGCTATTAAGCAACAAGTAATGTTTGTTCTAGCCCTTGCGAGGTCAGGCTTGTATATAAATTGTAAGCCCATCGAGTTCCCAGGGGCGTGATGATATCCACTATCACTGGTAAAGGGGTTGCGGACAACCGGGAGTCCGGCCAGTTAGGGTGATGGGTAGTAACACTCACGAATACTCACAATCCGTAAATTGTAGATCTTACTGTAGCATTGTCTCTATATTCAGTGGCAAAAGTCAATGGCAAGCGTATGGCAGGCTTGCTGCTCTTATATCAATATAGTATTGCGGGATCAGGCACTAACATAGTCGATCCACTATCAAGTCTATAACGTGACGTCCGGTCAAAAGTCTTAGTGCACAATAAGGGCGAGGTGCGGGGACCAGATGAGGGGACAGTCCGGTCGCTAATGCGTTAACGCACCCTGAGGGAACCGAAGCAGGACGCAGTCCGGCCGCTAGTCTGCCGACTCTAGCTCAGGTATTGCTTTTAATACCTCGCAAAGGCGTGCCACATTTTTATATCTTTTGTTGTCACAACGACAGTCGAATTTTCATGCAATAGTGAATATAGGTCATCTGAGATAAATGTGAAAACTAACTTTTTTAAGCCAATTCAAACTTAAAAATAACACAAACTGCACAATGAAAATTAGTGTTTAACGTTAGCTAGAAAATATGTATAATGTTCATGAACACTGATCAAATGAAATTACATTAACTTGTTAATACCTGATTTTCATAAAATTAAATTCGCAAACTGCATTTGACAACACTTTTCCTCGTAGTTAAACCAGTAGCGGCGCCAAGAAGGGGCTTGGTGGGCTCTAGTCCATCCTCCTTCCTCAATAAGGAGCCAATAAAGTTTCTCAGCCCCAATATAGCTACCAAGTACCAGCATACATCAATCCCCTAGCAACGCGAAGTCCCTCCACAAATAACTTCACCCCTTCCTCCCCCCTCGTCAGTTCTCCCGATGCAAGCTGCCTGGCGCCACAACTATAGCCGTTTTCGGCACCAATACTTCACGATAACAAGCTCTTAGTCAACAAGCCAATGTTGACACCAGCCCTTTCAGGTTTCCAGAGTGCGTTCATCAAAACATTTCGATCACTCTTTGTTGCTTTATTAACTGAATTTTCATCAACAGACTGCTTCTTGATAATGAACATATAATAGGGTTCGTTTGACTGAGTAGTCAGATTCCATCTAAGCCAAGCCCACTTGACTCGAAATGTCTGGAAATGCAGACAGGAACTTTCGCTTCTCAACTGCTAGAGCAGACATAAATCTTCATTTTACAAAGTTAGACTGAAAGCATGTTCGACTGGGTGATAAGATTATGCTTTTGAGACTTGACTGCATAGAATTTTCTCGCAGGTACACTGGTTTTGATCCCCCGAATTGAGATTCAGCTAGACAATGACCTTCAATAGATTAGGCCAGAGACTTCCAGAAACTCAATTTTGCTCCGTAAAATGGGGTATGCAGTCAGCTCATCGGGTTGCTTGTAACACTTGCAGCACGAGTCAGAGTGACGGAGCCAAAGCTTCTATCTGAAGTTTTGCACACATCAAGCCTTGGAGGCTTAAGCTTGGCGTCCAATCGAATATGCTGGTCTCCCAAGACGCTGAAAAAAATTGAACGCCCGGTACCTAAATCAAGGAGTCAAAGCCTGTCTTCAGATTCGGAGAAGTCAAGCCTTAAAGGCGCGATTTCGCTGACCCCTACCTTACCTTGTGTACCTTGCGGGCCTTCGGACATAGTCCGGGTGACGTTCACTCGAAAGCGTCTCTAATCATTTATAGAAAAAAAATTGTATACCAACTTTTCAAGTTCTCAAAGTGTTATGAACAAGCCCTTTCAAGAGCTATCTTTTGCGTCATCAACCCAAGTCAGACCAACAAACCGTTTGAAGTCATCTTTTCATATTTTTGAAGTCTGATCGACAAAAGATTTTCTCAACCATCTTTTATGCCATGAATTTACCTCTCATCAACCAACGGTTTCGCCTCACATATGTCCCGTTCTAAAAGTCTGAGCGACTAACCAGTTTTGACCAATTTTCCTGCGATAAAACTCTGCCCAAGGTAACATTTTATTAACACACTACATGCTGATTCAACCACTGTAAAATATTGCAGCATTTGGCGGTGTAACAAGTTCTCAAACAGCACGACAGTTGTATCCAAGGTCTGCATATTTTTTCTCTCTAGCGACTGTGTCTCTTCATTAGCCGACAGCACGTGTAGCCTTGCATGCCAAACTCTATTAACCCATCTACTCATATCAACATTTATCTTCGCGTAGAATCAATAGAAATTAAGCTTGTGAGGCTTGCCTTCTCCGAAACCTCAGGTAGAAACTTTTAACTTTGTCACAGTGAATCGTGTTGCAAGTGTTAGCAGCAAGGCAGTTACGTTAGTTCAGGTGAAAACTCCACTTTACAATGAACGATCGAGTTTCTGGAAGTCGTTATGATAAGGGTCAATGCCAACTGAATTCAGCGGGTCGAAACCAGCGTATCTGTTTGGAGTTGCGGGCAAGCCAAGCCTCGAAAGCTCAATTTTGGTGCCCACTCGAACATGCTCGTAATGTATTAATAGCATACTTCATATGTGTGTCACTGTTCTAGAATCATGTAGTAACGTTCTCTGCAAAGATTTTGCATTTTTTATGTAAGTTTGCGTAAACTAAATTATAGGTTGTGCTCTCATTTTATGAACTAACCTGCAATAGTATTGAAACGTGAAAGCCTTTCCCTCACGAAGAAATAAATCATTTTATTCCTATTCCTCTCAATGTAAGCAGCCAGCCTTACGTGGATCAAAAAATCAGCAACAATTTTTGTGGCTTAAAGCCCCGAGTAACTCCTAACTCTTAAAATATAGATTGCATTCAAGCAAAAATTTGGTTAGTTTATGTATCTAGTCATCGTGATTCACGGCACCAACTATCTCTCAGGTGAGATTTATATTGCTTTTGAAATTAAACTCGTAACCTGCAATAAGCGTTTTACATAGCTTGTCATACCATTTGTATTGGGTATCATTGAGCCCACTAGACTTTATTCGTTCAGAATTTCAGATAGGAATATTGATTTATCGACTTAGAAACGTGTTACAGGTGTTAGAAGCAACCCGCTTACCAATGAGTCGACGGCTGAACATTCCCTTTCAAGCTCTTTACACAAACAGCTTCTGGCATCCTGCGATTACACGTCACGGCATCGATATCCTCTTGCGTTACTGAGTCCGTTTAAGCAACACAAAGATTCCTCAGATTTTGAACTGTTATCCACTGGAAATTTGAATAGACGTCAGAGAATTCCCTTGTGACCCTTGCAAAAGAAGTCGATATGACGGCGAACAATGGAGCAGGGCTGTTGTAAGACACGAAGTTGTGTTTGCTTTGACACAACGAGACATAGAAGGTAAAGCTCCCATTCCTTCGTTTTTGAGGGTAGGCTCTCCTCGCGCGTAACCTCCAGGTTTAGAACGGCTACTACACTACCGATGTATCGGGGGTTAGGAAGGGTAGGTGCAAACCAGATGTGGGCGGGGCTTGGGAAACTGAAAGTAGGCGGAGCCGGAAGTGACCCTCAAAGACGATGGAATGGGAGCATTATCTTCTACTGACATAAAACAAGAGACTGCTGTCTGAAGGGTGCATCACGGAGTAAGATTAAGTTTTCAGAACGCTCGTCTCAAGAGTAATCGATTAAGGGTTAAAACCTGAAACTCTGTTCAAATATTCAAAGCCCCAAAGTCTGGGTACCTGTCTCAACTTCTAGGCAAGCCAAGACTCTAACGCATTTTATCGGTGGATTTGTCCAGAAATTCGGACGTGCACGCGGGGTTCTGACTTGTTGAATTAAGATTCGGGCGTTAACTCTCAAATGATTGCCGTTAAACTCCCAAAAACTTAATTTTGCTGCATAAAATATAGTTTTCTGTCGTCTAATCTAATTGGGCTGCCTCTACGCGATTCATAGGGGCGAAGCCAACTCTCCTCGTTACAATTTCGGACAAGTCAAGTCTAGTGGGCTCAACTTCCCGATGCAAATCGTTGACAGCTATCGGGCGTGCTCGATTGGGTGCCGAGATTAAGCCTTCGAGGCTTACTTTACCAAAATTTTGGGTAACTGCGCTGACTCCGACTCCGGTGTACCGAGAGTCGGGCATTAACCAATAACCGTTTACATAGAGACATCCGGTAACTCAAGCTCAACGTAATCGCGATGTTTTGGAAACACTGGCATCACAATTCAAATTGTCAGATCCAAGAATCTGTCAGAAGTTTCGGAAGAGTCAAGCCTCGGAGAATTGATTTCAGCACCCAGTCTAAAAGTGCGTTCGACTGGGTGCCGAAATTGAGCCTCTGAGGTTTGAATAGTTTGAATTTTATGGTGCATTGGCTTCAATATAAATGTTGACTCGAGTTTCAGGTGTTGACTCTTAATCAGTTTCCTGTGAGCGTTNTTTAGCACCCAGTCTAAAAGTGCGTTCGACTGGGTGCCGAAATTGAGCCTCTGAGGTTTGAATAGTTTGAATTTTATGGTGCATTGGCTTCAATATAAATGTTGACTCGAGTTTCAGGTGTTGACTCTTAATCAGTTTCCTGTGAGCCTTCCATAAACTTGTCTTAGTGGGTAAAATGGTGATATGAGTGAGCTCAAACTAATATTGCTGTTGTTAGCTCCTACAGCACGATTCGAAGTGACGAAGCCAAAGCACCTGCCTGCATTTCCGGACAAGTTAAGTGGGTTTGTACATCAACTCTGACGACCCAAACAAACGCGCCCTAACACGCCCATAGTCTGTGTTGTCGAGACATATATTACTTATGTATAGTTTAGCGCATTTACTTAAATATTGTTTAATCTACTAGATAAGATAGCAGGCAGTAGACGGACGAACTTACCCATTCTCAGAGAAGCACTAGGAGTTACGTCCCGGCCCTCTATGAGTTATTAACCATTATGTCAAAATGGCATCAGAGGGAGCATTAGAGGTATTGCCGCTAGTTATAAGACGCCGCGATAGACAATTTTACGGCATGTACGATTGGAAGCCAGAATTAAGCAGCCTTCGAGCCTGGACTTGTCCGGAAGATAGACAGAAGCTTTGGCTTTGGCATATTAAATTGTGTTGCAAGAGTTAGAGGCAACGCGATGACTTTGGGCCTACTGAAAGCGCAGTTTGAATAAGTAAGATTGCAGGTGCTGGAAGTTTCATGGGTGACAATTAAGTCTCGAAGCCAAAGCACCTGCATGGCTTCGGAAAAGTCGCGCCTCGACGGCTATATTTTGTCACCCAATCGAACATACCCTTCGTCGGGCACTATTGTCCATTTCACGCTGCCGCCGCCCACTCCCTGACTCACATGTTCCAGGTATTAGTTTCATCATAGTTCGCACGTAGTTATATGATCTGACCCTGAAGTGGAATGATTTGTAGTGCTGTATGTTAGTACTGGAAACCTCTCCTCGGAGATAAATAAAATAGATGAGATTTCTTTCTTCCTTTCTTCCTGTCCCCATATTGATATTAATGCATAAACGTTAATAAGCGTGGAAGTGGTTGCCAGGGTATGTTCTAACGTGCAGTTTTACCTCATTAATTTTGCGCAGTTGTAACTCCAGATTTGTGCAGTTGTAAATTTGTACTTTGCTTGAATTACCATGGCTATATTCATTAACCTAACAATATAACCTTATAATTCGGGCCTCGTATCAGAGTTTGTGTGGCTATAAATTTTCTTTAGAACAAGCTCTGGTAGTAGCAAAAGTAGTATAAAAGGAAAGTTTGCGACCTTATAAGATTTCATAAGCATAGCTAGGTTCGTAGTGTAACTAATGGATTCTTATGAGGCCTATTTCTACGCTTTATCGTACCATAGATAACGTGCCCATTTTGCCCGTTAATCAATAAATATTTTGATAGCCAATTGTTTTGCTGTTTGCGTGGAGCTGTTCTTTCATTGGTTAATGCATTTTTTTCTCTGTATCTGTTTTTTTTATAATTTTTTAACAGTAAGATGGCTGTGCAACTTACTGATGAATATTAAAGCAAAGAAGGAAAGCACGGAATAAAGAACGAAAAATTGTCTTGTTGTACCTAGCTTTACTACGAGTAACAGAACGATATCTGTCAAGTCTGCCCGAATCATAGAAAAGTCCACTCTCTAGATTTGTGATCGTCACTTGCCAGCGAAACACACATTTGAAAATATACTACATGTTTCAGCTTCAGTAAATAAAAAACAAAGAATTTGCTAACTATCCAGAATTAAAATTGACATGCTCTTAGTTTCAAAACCAAGCGAGCGGTACTTCAACCCTAGGCACGTTCCCCTTGTTTCAGGGTCTCAGAAAAAGAGTCTAGCCTATGATTACCGTCCAAGCTTGTAACCTTGTCTGTCAATCAGCAAAGGTCACGCAAGTGCCGAGCTTTCGTATGATATAATTTCGACTCCAGAGACTGACATAATATCAATGATAAAAATAGTGGTGTACAGGGACTAAGCTGTGTAAGACAGATTATGTAGGAAATCTGCCAGTTAAATACATGGCAAAAGTTATAGCCATCCACAAAAGCCTGTCCGTATTGGCTAAATTCCGCGACAAGATCAAATGTAAAAAATACGGTAGCTATCCCCCAACATTTTGGGATAATAGGCACTTATTCTTCGGCTGCTAATGCTTTAATGGTATGCTAATACGAAGGTTATTTTGTTATCTCTATATAGTTCCAGTTGTGACAGCTGATGAGACTATGAAGTGGCACTACAACGCATTACCCCAAGGTGAACTACCTAGAGCGCGTGACATATTTCTAATGGATTATCCTCCTACCCGCGTATATTACAGTAATGGAAGAGGGAAGATGAATCTAAAGTGGCAATTACTCTATTTAAATGCAGAAGTTGCATTCAATTGGCGGCAAGCCTAATTTCAAATGACAGGTTCAATTTTAAGTGACGAGCTAAAAATGATGATATAAGTTTAACTTAAGAAGACAGAAGTTAATTCGAAATACCAAGTTCAAGTTGATATGAAAGGTCATTTACATAAAAGCTGTTAAATTCGCCTGACAAGTTCAATTTAAAATACTAGAAGTTGACTTTAAAATTACAAGCTCACTGAATTTTGCTGGTAATTATAGTACAAAATGAACAAGTATACTTTGAATACTCAAACTTACGCTTCAAGTAAGTGAAATTTAGGACGCCTTCGACTGGGTCGTCAAAGTCGATCGGAGCCAAGCGCACTTCACTAAACTTGTCCGGAACTGCAGTCAGGAACTTTGGCTTTGTCACTTTGAATCGCGTTGCAGTTCTTAGAAATAACTCAGTTAAGTTGTACCTACTGAACTTTCTACTTTACGAAGTAAGATTGAGTTCGTTGAAGTCTCTCAGGTGATCAGTTTTGAGTTAATGCCTGAAACCGGAATAAACGAATCAAAGCCAGAGCACCTGTCCGCAGTTCCGGACAAGTTAAGTGAAGTGTGCTTGGCTTAGATCGACTTTGACGAGCCAGTTAAATGCATCCTTAGTAGCAAGTGAACAAAGTTTCGGAAACATTAGCTAAAGTATTCTGGGCGCGCTCGATTTGGCGCCGAAAATAAATCCTCGATGCTTGACTTATTGGCAACTTCAGACACGAGCTTCGGTTTTGTCGCTCGAATAGTGTTTCAAGTGCAAGCCGTTAAGCCGACTGAAATTTACATTTCACTGAGACGCACTAAGTTCTCGGAACTCCTAGGATTAACTGATCAGGTCAACGCCTCGACGTCACTTCTACGAGTCGAAGCCAGAGCTAGCGCCTGGCTGAGGTTTCGCACAAGTCAAGCCTCAAAAGCTTAATTTGGGACCAATCATACTCGTCCTTTATAGTAGGACTAATGTTTCTCTTAAAGAAATTCAAGCTTAATATAAAATAGGGTACGTCTAATTTAATGTAAGGTAATTACGTTGATCTAGAATAACTGGGGTCACGTAGAGTACTTCCCTTTAACTAAAAAGCGTATATTGATTTTAATGTAATTGAAGTTTAAGTTGAATTGCCATCGATTGACAAGGCAAAGTCAAACCCACTAGATTTAACTTGCCAGGACCCAGTTGAATTTAATCCTGTTGATTGAACCCTAATCGATTACCATTGTGACGTTTAAAAGCCCAATCCTGCTTTATTAAGGGTGCATTTGAAGGGGTCGTAAAAGTTAATCTAAGCCAATCCTACTCGAATTGACTGGTTCGAAACTTCAGGCAGGAACTTTGTTTTCGTCATTTTGAATCGTGTTGCAGGTGCTACAAGCAATCCCCACAATCCACATCTCTTGAGCCTGCAGAAATGTCTATTTTACGGTGCAAGATTAAGTTCTTGGAAGTCATACAGGTACTCAATTAAGCGTCAATGTCAAAAACTTGACTCAACGGGTCGAAGCATGAAGTTTCGAACAAGTCAAGCCCGATTGGACTAGATCTAGTTTGAGGCGTTGACTGGGCGCAGAAAATAAACCTTCGAGGCTTGCTTGTGGAAACTTCAGACTGGTGGCCTGGCTAAATTAACTTTCAGGCAATGACCCTCAATTGGCTATTTTTGAGACTTCTGAAAAACTCAACATCGTTCTGTAGAATGGACTTTTCTATACTCACAATAATTGGCTTAGTTTCTAATCCTTGCAACGCCATTCAAAGTGATAAAGCCTAAGCTTTTGTGTGAATTCCGGACAACTGAAGCCTCAAGGGCGTGTTCGATTAGGCAGAAAGTCTGAGGCTTTGATACACAACTTGTTTTACCGTCTAAACTTCAGACGGGTTCGACCCGTTGACTCAAGTTGCTGGTGTTGACTCTTAATCGATTAATGACGCGTTCGATATTGAGTCTTTAAAATCGATCTAAGCCAGCCGACTCAACTTATCCGAAACTTCATACAAGTGCCCTGGCTTTGGCCCATTCATTCCAGTTTTAAGTTTTGAAGTTCAATCGATTACCTCTGATACTTCAATGAACTCAATCATGCTGCGTAAAATGGACTTTTCAGTCGACTCAATATAATCAGGTTGCTTTTAACCCTACATCACGATTCAGAGAAATGAAATCGAACTTCCTATCTGTAGTTTCAGACATGTTAAGTCTGAAGGGCCTGGCTTAGATCAACTTTGAAGACCCAGTGGAACGTGCTCTTAACGTGAGACTTGCAAGAACTCAATCTTACTTTCCAAAAAATAGTTGCTTCAGTTGAAGCAGCATAATCAAAATGTTTCTAACGTCTTCAACATTATTTAAAGTGACGAAGCCAAAGTTTCTGTCTGCAATTTCGGAGAAGTCGAAACGGGTGCCAGTGGGCTTGACGTAGATTGACTTTGTTTATCCACTCGAAAGCGCCTTAAGGCTTAATTTTGACGCCCAAAGTTTATGACTTGAATATGCTGCGTTCTCCATAACATAGCAAATTTGTTCGTATCTAAACAGCATTTAACTATTAATAAATGCTAAGATTCAGACGCATGATATTGCATTTCTGCAGCTTTTTCGGCTGTCGCAGTTCAATTGTCTGTTCAGTCCCTTAGCCTAAGGGCGAAATATTACTGTAATTTCACCTAAATCGTCTCATGGTCGAGCCATCAATGCTATCGACGTCAACAAAAAAAAAGTTAGTAGATAGCGCAGTTGCTGGCCCCCTGCCCTCAAGGTGGATCCGCGCAATCAAATGGAACTGTTTCTTCTACTCAGCGACTAATGTGCTGATGTGCCTGCTTAAAATGGGGTTGCCATATAAAAAAGAAAAACACCCAAAAAACACCTAAAAAACAGCGGCTATTGTTTTTTTCTTTTTTGACAAGTATTTTTGAGCAAATAAAATTGTGATAGCTTTGAATAACGGGTTAAATATACTGAACAATCTAATAATAAATTATACGTATCATTATTCTTGTCCGTACACTCTTCAAAAATACATAGGTATATCTAGGAGGGGATTCCTCTACCCTTTGGTAAAATCACTAGAGGGATTAATCAGCTCAGAGACTCTAAACAAGAACTGATAATCTAAGGAAGTATATTAGTTAAACTTACAGTTGTCATAGCATATATAGGTGGACATCGCAGCTGAATAATTAGATACGTAGGTAAGTATCAGAGCTGGGCGCGTCACTCCTTTAGGGTCGTTGCGTCCGTCAGTCCGTCGTTTTTCTTCCGCAAAAAGTTGCGTCATTTCGTTTGCGTCCCTGCGTCATTGCGTCACTGGTGAATACTGTTATATCAAGTAACCAACATAATATACATGAAAAATCATATAATATATAATAAAAATACTATGAAATGGATATTTTACCAATCAATTATTTACCTCCGGCAAGCATGTTGTTTTAGCCGAGTTTACCTTTGTTTACCTTTGTCTGTCACCAACATATTCAGAAACTTATGGACGAATCAAAACAAACTATTCACGGATTATTGTTAGGCATCTGACGAGTAACAGATGACTAACTTTAGGTGAAGTTCCGCTCAACCGTTTGTTTGCGTGCCTTTCTTTCTCAGAGAGAAGTAACTTAACTCAAAAAGTTAGGGACGAATTTCTATGAAATTTACATGAGTTCTTAGTTATATCACAAAGAGCAAATGACCAATTTTTTGTGATGATCTTTTATGCTTGTTTGTTTGTCTCTGTTTAATTTGTTGTTAGCTAGCGAAATGACTCAAGAAGGTATCCGTTAACAGTAATTGTTGGTAATGGTAAAAGACATAAAAATCTAACTTGATGATGATCAGTTCGTCTGCTTGTAGTAGAAGTAGTAAATTTGTTGGGTAGAGCACGAAGAGCAAATGACCATTTTTGGGATGATGATCTATTTTGTCCGTTCCTTCGCCTCTGTGTTTGATTTATTACTTGTTAGCAAAATGACTCAAGAAGTTATGAACATAACTTTATGAAATTTATGGAAATTGTTAGAAATGTTAAAAGACATGATTGATCAAACTTTGGTGATAATCGGTTGCTCTGTTTGACTAATGTTTATCAGTAATATAACTCGAAAAGTTATGAACATATCTGCACGAAAATAACAGAAACTGTTAATTACTTTCAAAAAGCACAAATGACCATATTTTGGCGCTGATAAAAAGGAAATTATTGTTTCAGAGCAAATTTGAATTTTACAGTAACGTTGCCCAACTTGGCGGAGGTATGCATCTTAAGAGTGCTCTAGTTATTATTTAGTTAAGTTGATTAACTTGATTATTGTTACTGTATCATAATCATAGTACCTCAGAAGTACAAAATGCAATACGTAAGTATAATGTTAGAATACGACACTTGAAAACTAATAAAAAGAAAAAATACAGACAAACTTGGCAATAGGTTTTTTTAAGTTAGTCAATTGAACAATGTGATACTGGCCTCAGTTACTGAAACATTTTTGATAAATTTTATCAATTATGTCCTCACTCGAACCAAAACCATTTATACAATAGTCATTAATGCGCTAAATACGAATTTATCCTCCACTTACCGAGCGCTTTCAAGTGATATCGAATGTCGTCGACCATGTGAGCATCACTGGAGAGCATTACAAAGCCCTCGTGAACCAACATTTAGATATACCCAGGAAAACAGGCTTACCACTTGTAAATAATGATAGATTTAGCTTCCCGTCCTCATGCAGAATAAAAAGCTCATCCATTTAGCAGGACAGACTTCATCATAGATTTCATCATCAAATAAAGCTCACAACTTAAGGATTTCTCTACATCCATAAAACAAAATCCAGCCTCAATATAATGACTACAGCTATAGCTCTCATTACAATCCATAAATTACTTTTTTCTTCTAACTGTACCACGACTGCTGCTTCCATATCGTCCGACTGTACAAGCACTGATATTGGGTCCTTCCGAGCTCATCCCTGTTGTTACCGCAAATCTTTGATTTTGTGCGAAAGAGCAAGGACGGAACGTGTGCAGGGTCGGTCCTTCCTTCGGACACATAAAATTAATTCTGTTACTCTTCATTATTTTCTTACCCCTGAACTCCCAGCTCAGTAAACGTGGTACCCTTAACGCCGTAAGGGCTTTACTCCTCCCACTGACAATATTTCTACTCCCTGCTAGTCTGCCAGAAAAAGTTGTTCCTTATTGTGGGCGGTGCCTCAGCATGGCCCGGGACCGAAGAGGGCCCGAACTACATCCAGTAAGATCCAGTATTAGGATTATCCATTCATTATTCTTCATTCTAAAGATGGGAGACGACATCCCGAAATGCTACATTTTAATTAATTTTGTCGAAAGTTAAGTTTAGTTGACGAATTTATATGCTACAGCTGTCGGAAATGCTTAGTCTTAGAAATACTGATGTGTTGAGTAACTTACCTTTGGTATTAAATCAGTATTGGTACTCACTATCGCGCACTTTTTTTCTTTAAAATGGTTGCCTAAGCTGTGATGTCATTAGCAGAACCAGTCCTACACTCCTTGCCTTGAGAAGTAAATTTCCATTGAATATAAAATTCATGGATTTGTCGTTCGTAATCGTCCATGATGTCGTTTCCCAATATAGAGTAAGAGTAAGGGACTGCATATTTTTTGCAAGTTACGATTACGATGCGTTGGACACGACGAGACGTAAACAGTAAATACTGGGCGGATAAGCGACGCATAGTGTCTGTTACGTTTTTTTTTTTCATTTGGTCGAACAGTTGCATGATTTTTATAATTGATGCACAGACTTCAGGTTTAATATACGTAACGCAAAAAATAGCTCCTTTATGTGATGATTTAGTGTTTTCTATGCAAGTTTGATTAGGAAATTCCCTCCTAATTGCGCTAGAATGCTGATATGCCGTAATGCTGAGTTTAAAAAATTGCGAAGTAGAAAAAAATTCGACAGTGACCTATGCTCGAAAATTCGTGTTCAGCACATCAACATCTAACATATAGTGGTTTAACATATAGTGGTCTAACATATAATGGTCTCACATATAGAACATATAGTGGTCTAACTTCTAGTGGTCTCACATATAGAACATATAGTGGTCTAACATATAGTGGTCTGAAGTTTTCACGTTTGAGTGGTGAGTAGACCTACAGTAAAAAGTATTATATTTTTTTCTGTCGTACAAAATGTACCTAGAGGACTACGTTTTCTTGGCTCTAAGAGGAACATGACGCAAAATTTTATTTGCGTCACTGTAGTTGCGTCAGCGTCATTGCGTCACTTTTAAAACTTTTGCGTCGTTGCGTCATGCGTCGATGAAATGGTCGTTGCGTTGTCGACGCAATGACGCAACTAGTGACGCAAGTGCCCAGCACTGGTAACTATGATATGTTAACTTATATATATTACAATTTTGGTATCTTTTTTTTCCTGGAAATGAAGGAGATGGTAGTATCTAAAGTTTCGACATTTGTTACCCAAAACAAATTAGGCTGATTGATGTGTTCATGCTTTTCTTTTGCAATAGTAAATACACTTCTTACGCCATTGTTAACGTTTTGATAACTATTGAAGTACCTATGCTAATTTAAAAATATTTTATTATTGCGTCTCTAAATCTGTATTCAGGAATTTTCTATAAAATTCCAGAGTTTGTGTAGTTTATTGCCCAAACAACAAAGTAGAAAATTACTCAGCTTTTTGTGAAACCTTCATTGATCCTATGTTTCAAGAGTTTTCATCAATCTCGAGCGAAAAGAAGAGCGTTGATAATGTTTCCGTTGTATGGATTTTAACAAATACTTGTTTATTTGCCTGTCCACCCAAAAAGAGGGAAAAGGAGTAGAGCAGTGTTCATAATTTTTTGCAGGGAGTCAGGTGGGTTAACTTAAATGTGAAAATGGTAAAGAACTAGAGTTAGCTGGGTATAAGAAATGACGGCTTTGAATTTTGATGTCGATCCACCCAAAAAGAAGCAGAAGGAGTTAAAGGGTGTCTGACACTTTTGTTTCCAAACTTTAACATAAAGTAGCGATCGTCGAAATCAACACTTTTTATTCTATGAAGGTATGGTCTAAAATGTTCAGTTAAAGAGTTACAAGGACTTAAAGTTTGACAGTTTTTAAAAAATTGTGGTGTATTACATTTTATTAATGTAGTATTGTCAGAATTACTGGAAGATGTACCTTTAGCTGACATCAGACAAATGTATTCTCAACATGAAGGTGCTCCTGCACACTTCTCGGTTGCTGTTAGGCAATTTTTGGGTGCCCGACATATCCCAATCGCTGGATTGGCCGTGGCGGTCCCTTCGAGTGGCCACCATGTTATCCTGATATTACGCCCATAAATTTCTACTTATGGGGACATTTGAAAAGTTTGGTGAATGAAGCACCGATTGACACACCGATGGAAGTGTTTCTTCAAGAGAGTGCACGAATTTTTTTTAAATAACTCTTCAACTTGAAGTCCTTGTAACTCTTTAACTAAACGTTTTAGACCATACCTTTATGAAGTAAATAATGTTCATTTCAACGATCGCTACCTTATGTTCAAGTTTGGCAACTAAAGTGTCCGACACCCTGTATACTGTATATAATAGGTAATAATAATGTTTTTTTTTTCAGGCAGTCAGGTGGGTTGATTGATATGAGAAGAATGGAAAAAAAAGTTACAGTTAGCTGGCCATCAAAAATGATGACGTTGAATTCCCCCTCCCTCTATCACCACGGTTGATGGTCTTACGCCACGAGGCGTTCTAGTTTGTACTTTATTGGTTAACAAAGTAGCTAGACTAGAGACTGGAACTGCTGCTCAACTTAACTACGCTTCAGGTACAGGTTATGATTTCTGACTTTCGAATTCCTTAGTGAAGAGTCACAATTGTAAGTTTATGTTCTTCCGTACTCTTCCGATAGCGTTGCCACGAGCATAACTTTGGCTTACCAATGTTGTATACTGTCTGAAAATGTTTTTCTACCATTACAACTATTGGCTACACCGGTTCAATATATCTTTGATATCTGAAAAAAAGTTAAATTAAACTTAAAAGCAAATTTTACATGAATTCAAACAATTTAAATGGAATATAGTCACGTTCAAAGAAACCTTAGTCTCAAGGATGTGCAGCATTAGCCGTTCACTATCGTGTACATACAGTGGGCTAAGACTATATATACTTAGTGATTTTGTTTACAGGGGAGGGGCAGAGAGATTTTTTAAGGCAGTTTTGATTGCCTAAGAGGCTAAGACTGACTACATTGCTATATTTGCAATGCCATGCTTTCTAATCTCAGTTTAATTATTGTAACCACAAATGAGTAGGTATATAAATATTCAAAGTAAACTTTATAATAGTATTGGGGTTACGATTGATTGGTATCATTTATTTCTCTACCTCACGGAAGGAGTGGTGTTCTTGAATTAATACTATTACAGTTTATAGCATAAAACGATATGTGCAAATTCATCTCTATATCATGGCTATAATGTGCAACCGAATCTGCAAGGCTCAGTACTTAGTACCATTACTCACCAAACTACTCCACCTGACTAGCACCGCAATAGTACTAACATACGAATACACTCCCACTAAGAGAAATATGTTTTCTGTTAATTATTACAGCTTGTTTCATTACGATGATCTAAAAGTATTCCCTTGTAATTTTGGAGTCGATTTGGGCTTAGACTTTAGAAGTGGTGCCATTATGCCAAGTGGAGGGAGTAACGAAGGAAGAGGGAGAAGCAACTTCCAAAGTAGAAAAAACAAAAACAAGAACGCCACGATCGGGGCGTAAGTCAACTACCCGCGATCGTGGCGGGGGGGNATATATAGCAGAGGCTGGGGGGGGGGGGGGGGGGGGGGGGAAGGCCGAAAGGTCTGCGTCAACCCCAGTGGCCTTTTTTTCACATCTAGGTCTGCTCATGTGACTGCCTTGAAGAGAGTTTGATGAAAGCTCTGTTATTTCTTCTGGCAGCTTTTGAGTAGCAAGACATACAGACATATATATATTTTCTTGAAATAGCATTATTTACTGTAGATTTCGAAGAGAAGCAGTTTGGAAAAATTGTGTTACTCATGACGCACGTTTCGCTCTTCATCAGCTCATCGGGTGGGAGGCGGGAGTTTGATTCTCTCTAAAGGCATATATACTATACATACAAATAGCTGTACATTCGGGACAAATACATCATCCCTTCTCTTCCTTTGTTCGAAGCTGACCATGAGTAATATATAGTGAAAATCAAACGCGCAGTATGCAAAACAGAGGCAACTTCCTTGTTTTTTAATACCATTTATTATCTCGTATACAGGGTACAATGGATACACCTATCGAGGTTTTCTTTTTGCCTTAATTCCAGAATTTTAAAGATCCAGTAGTGTGAAGAGTAGGAGAAGCAGTCCGTGATGAGAGTCAATTTAGGATCCCTCATCGTGCATCGCCTGGCCTCTCGATGCGGGAGTGCTCCGCAGTGTAAATCCTTAGCGTGCCGTCCGGGGAATCGAACCCGGGCCTCCGTTGATGCGATGCCGAGCCGTTGTCACTTCACCACCGAGAGGGTGTGTTTTTTCAGAAGATATAGCTACTTAAGAGGCAGTGCTCATTGCAAGTAGCTATGTAAAAGAAGTGTGCCTGTGAAATGTATCAATTGCTCGACGCGACAAGTAGGTAAGCTGTAATACCTATAAAGGCTGAAATGAACTTAATAGCATATATATCATCAGTAGCTGCACGATATTCACTGCTATTTTTGTAGGACACCGAGGCAGAACAATTGGTGAAGATATGACTTGCAGTCACAAAGATTTACATTTTGCTCAAATTGACTTACAACGTATCATGAAGTTTCTTGAAACTTCTTGATTTCTTCAAACAAGGAGGTTATGTTTTAGTCAAATTTGTCTCCTTGTCTGTCGTACCTATTTGTCTGTCTCTTTGTCTGTCACCAAGATCCCTCAAAAAGTCATGGACGGACTTTACGAAATTTACATAGATTGATAGGTATGTTAGGAGGAAGTGATGATTAACTTTTAATGAAGAACCGTTCATCCATTTGCTTGTTTGTTTGTCTGCCTTTTTTCTTAGTGCCATAACTTAAAAAATTACGGACAGATTTTTATGAAATTTGCATGAGTTGTAAGCTAAATCACAAAGAGTTAGTGGCCTTGTGATAACGTGGCCTGCGCGTTATCAGGCCGCCCTATTGTCCGGCCACCGGACGCCTCTTTGTTTGTATGAGTTGGCTTTGGGTTTGGAGCTCTGGGTAGCCTCTGAGTTGGAGGAAATGACACTCTAAAGGCGGATGAGACCGTTTTGGTCCAACGGCATCCCTGAGAGGAGATGAAAAGGCTGGTGCCATAGCTGGGTACTCAGTCTTCCGCAGTCTGCTCCTCTCTCTCTCTCTCTCTCTCTCTCTCTCTCTCTTCCATCAGGTATTACCACTTGATGCTTTTTTTCCTTTCCTTTCTCGTCTTCTTCTTTTCGGCCAAAGCCTGTACTGGTGATGGCAGGGTCTGAGGCGCGTAGATAGCTGGCCGCTTTCGTAGCTATCGTTACTGTCGATTTGTTTTTGTTTTATTATGCTTTATGTCATCTTCTTAGCCCATTGGATTCTCTGTTTGTTCTCCTCTGAATATTTTTGTATTTATCTGTACATTACTGTATATTTATGTTTTTTCAGTTTTTCTCTTCTTTTTCTTTCTCTTACTTTGTGGGGATGTGGAAAGCAACCCGGGACCGGGTCGGGCTCGGGGGTGTCGTCTCCTCTATTGTTAATATTAGAGGACTGTATGCGAACCTTGCGGAGCTCGACCCTGTGTCCCGTGGTGTGGATGTTGTGTGCTGCTCCGAGACATTGGTGGCTGGCAGAAGGCACGGCGCTGAGCTTGCCTTGGCAGGTTTTCAGTCCTTTTTTCGAAGGCTGTGTGGATCAGGGCCTGGATTCCGTGGAATGGTCGTCTATGTCCGGAGCGGATTATGTGCTTATCGGCAGTCAGTGCACGAATGCGCCTGTCATGAGATCATCGTTGTAAGGGTGTGTGGCTGAATAATAATTATTTATTCTCCTTATATCGGAGCCCTGCAACTGATGATTCTTTTATGACTGTTTATTGCCTCGATCCAGAGCATGGATCCCAAGGCAGCGTTTGTTTTCGTGGGTGATGTTAATGCACACCACAGGGACTGGTTGGGATCTGCATCACCGACTGATTATCATGGTGTGGCTGCGCTGGACTTTGCACCTTGTCTAGCTGTGCGCAGCTAGTTCGCAGGTCCACGTATATTGCTGGTAACTGTCTCGACCTCGTTATGACTGATGTCCCGAACTTGACGGTGACAGTTGGCTCTCCTATTGGCTCTTCAGACCACTCACATCTTGTTGTGTTCTTGGACCTTAATCAGGTTGCTCCTGTGGTAGACACCAGGAGAGTGATATTAGTTAAGAGTAGGGCTAAGTGGTGGCTATTACTCGGGCAGTGAGATCTTACCTTGGCGCCAGATTATTCACAGTGAGGATCCTGCCTCTGAGCTTAACGACTTGACCACTGGCGGATCCAGGGGGGGGGGGCATTCATGGCATTTGCCCCCCCTCAGGAATTTTGGGGAGGGCATTCAATACAAAATGCCCCCCCACGGGAAATTATACTGAACATACTTTAACAATTTGTATA
>LQNS02000228.1:6048567-6070099 GCA_001587735.2 Parhyale hawaiensis
GAAGTGCCACACTATGAAATGAGGTTCCACAGGTCGCGGCGCTCATAGGCGCCCACCCGCATTTCCGAGGGCGGCAAACTACTCGCCAAGATCTTGGCGAGAAGTGCCACACTATGAAATGAGGATGAGAGCTACCTCATGTTAATGCCGTTCTGCACAAAGAAACATGTTTTTACTACTACCATAGTATTAGTGCAATTGCGACTTGCAGGATTTTGCAATCACTCTCCCACCTCGACGCTATATTGCATCAGTATACACGCACATAAGGTATCAGCTGATTGTGCACATCATGTATAGTACATTGCAACGATTGTGTTAGTATGCACAGCGCATAAAGTACCAGCTGCGTGGCAGCGTGTGTGCGTCACGTATTGTATATTGCGTCAGTTTTACACGGCGCATAAGGTATCAGTTGCCTGTGTGTGTCACAAATCGTAACACCATAATAAAAACATGCAAAATGTGTGTCCCCATTGGGGGTGCTATCCTAACTTATTGAGTTATGTGGCTAATAAACAAACAATCAAACCCCGGCAAAAATATAACATCTTAACTAGGCGATGGTAATAAGTTTTCCTGCCTGAAGTGCCCTGAACACCACATTCCAGAGTGTGGCAGAGGAGTCGCCAAACGAGAGTCAAGGGGGCTGGTCGCCAGGGTAATCAGGTCGCCAGTCGCCACAAAATAAGTTGCCACTAGTCCAAAATGTTGTTGCCAGTCGCCGATGACGTGGTCGCCAGTCGCCAATTCTTACAGATACATGAAGCTTATCAATCACAAATAAAACTATACTTTGCGCTACTACTTGAAACTTGACCATTTTTTGGTTAATTTACCGTGTTCATCACCCGGCAATGAGTCTATAAACTGTCTCACAATCTCCTGCTCGTTACTTGACTCACAGCTAAGAAATTTACTGCTGGTAAAGATGTAATCAGACAAGACAGGGCTGTTTGTAGCATTTTTAAAGTCTGGAACAGTTAGTCACCAAATTGACACATCTGGGTAAGGTTTCTTCTCTGCAGTCACCAAAAAGACATATTTGTGCAAAGCCCCTCTCTTAGTCGCCAAAAAGACACAGATGGTCATTTCTAATCATGAAAAGTCGCCAGATAGGTAATTGGCGACAATGCACACTTTCTGAAATATGGCCCGAACAAGTCACGGATTTGGCTTTTAAGTGCATGGTTCTTGCTGAAACATGTTTTTTCATAAAATCTGTGTGATCAAAGTTAAAAAGGTGATCTGAAAAAATGGTCTTGTTAATATCTCCAACAAAGTAAAACTGAAGCTCAAAACATGTTTCTAAAATTTTTGTTTTATTGCCCAAGGAAGGTGCAATACACAGAAGTTCATTTTACAGACCAAAAATATGATATTCAAAAAGTTTACTTTTGTACCATTTTTTGAGGTCTCGTTTGTGTTACAGGAAAAGCCATAACTCCATTTGTTGGAGTCAGATCTGTATGAAAATCACTCAGATGTTTGAAAACAAGTTTATCTAGCCACTCCTGTAGCTTTGTTTAATAATCTCAATGTTTTTTTTTTCCTTTTTACCAATTAATAGCGGTCAAAATTGATCGGAATTATTGCTTCGCCCAAAATATATATATAAGCATTCTTAGTTATCGTAATTTTTTATGGGAACTAGAAGGCGCAAAATTTTTTTTTTTTTTGCTAAAAGTAACCGGAAACTAATGCCTCTACCCAACTTTTCTTAGTCTCAAATTACGACACATAAAATATAACTTAAAATTCCAATGTTTGTGTTACTGATCAAGTTCACCACAAAGTTTCTTCTGTCATCGTATAAAGATACTAGGACTACAACCCTTGAACCATTATGGTAAGTGCACTGTACTTGCACTGAGGTTCAAGAAGTTTTCTACCCAAATTAGCTAATCTGTAAAAGTGGGCCCAAATGCTCCTGGTCCTAGCTATTTTGAGGAATGCTTTGCTTGAGTTGACTATGCCTTCTGAATTTTACTAGATTTTATATATAGGAGACTTAAATATCCATGCCAATGCATCTATAAAAGTTTTTGTGACCTAGAAGAGTGTTTAGGCTAACAACTCATATCTATATATTTGCTTCCAAATTTTCTTTCAACAATGTAGTAAGTTTTTCTGCTTGAAGTTGAGCTTCTTCTGAAGACAATCTTAGTGTGGGCAAATGGTGATCTTGTATATTCATTGCGCACACTCGTCACTAAGTTTGCGCAGTTCGATAGGTAGGTAGGTATATTGCCAAGATCATCACATTTTCTGTGATAAATTGCCTCATGTACTAATGTTGTGAACTTCATTTTGAGCAAAAACTTACCAAGATCTTAAAAAGAAATATGGCAAAAATGGATCACCATGGTTAGAAAAATATTGCAAATAGATTGCCATTGATATTTGTTTTTTTTTTTTCCTGTGCTCTGCTATTTGGTGAGCAGACAATGAGCTTCCGCCTCAACTTTTTAATTTTTTATGGCTGAGCTGTAGCAATTCCATGAAATTTCCAGTATGTGGCAATTTTTAAGACTGGCGCAAATCTTGAAATTTGTCTTGAACTTGGTAAATCCAGACCTGGAATCCTGGAAGAGGACTGGTGGAGTTTAGGCTACTTTAGGATTACCAAGGCCTAGCATGAGAAACCTTAAGCTAGCTGAGTAAAATTTTTGTAAGTGTTAAGGTTCAGGGTTCACTTCAAAGATACCGTAGTTCTTTATTACTGTATTAATATTGCAATGAACTCTGTGATGAAATTTATTACAATCGTATCTTTTTTTGTTGCTCCCACTTTTCTGGGTAGCTATTTTTATTCATGTTTGTATTGTAGCTACTTATCTCATAGAGGGACTCAATTAAATAGGTAGTTAACTACCTACTAGCTAACTACCTTTTGTTTTCAGGCCCTGGTCACCCCATGAAGCCCCATCGTTTGGCCATAACTCACAGCCTTGTACTTAATTATGGTCTTCACAATAAACTGCAAGTCTATCGACCATACAAGGCTAACTTTCATGACATGACAAGGTAAGAAATTTTGAAACTTTTCTGGAGTTTCATGAGGAAATGCCATGACCTAGCTACTTCACTTCTAAACAGTTATTGAATTGCTCCGGTTTGATGGCCTCATTTGAAACTTATGGTAGCTATCTGATGTATTTAATAGGTTAGAATTCAGTAGATTGTGGGCTAGGTTTGGTGTCCTTTTTCTTAAAATTCTTGGAGTCATGCAAAAATGAGGAGAATCTACCTAGTTGTGATCAGACACAGCCATATAGTGGAAAAGCTTCCAGTTATTGAATAGGTAGGTATATAGGCTAAATATTATATGTGGTATTGTAGCTAGCTATACCGTACTACCTTATGTTATTAGCAGGGTTAGCTACAGAGTTTCCAGTTTGAGGAAATCTGACGTTTTGAGGGGCAAGTTGGTGAATTAGGTGTCAAACATCTGCTTGTCTTAGGAGTCAGAATCATAATCATAATTGCAACTTTGCAACCCTGGTTGCTTGTGATCAATCATGCCAAATTGACACGCATATTAAAATGGGTATGAGCTTGCTATATTTTACCCCTAGATAATGTGCACCACTGATTGATATAAACTCGTTTTGAACTTTTCTGATCTGTCTATCAATTTTTTCTTCATGCAGGTTCCACTCAGAAGACTACATTGATTTCCTGCAAAAAGTGTCTCCACAAAATGTCCAGAACTGTACAAAGAATTTGGGACAATTCAACATGGCTGATGACTGGTAAGTTATCTCTATTTTCATAATTATGTTTTATGTATGAAATTTGACAGCCAGGCAGTTTTCCATTTTAACTTCTGGCAGCAGATATATTCTTCCGTTAAGCATTCACTTTGCTTGATCTCAATTCTGTGACCATTGACTGAGTCAGTTCTATTTTTATTGGTCAGCCAGTTCTCATTTGTCTGGCCTTTGGCCATGCAATTCACAAGATTTCATTTTTGGTCATCCAATTAATCAGTTCACATTCCTTTGGTTCTTTAACTAACCTGTTCTCATTCTCGTGGTCGTCCAATTTAGCCAGTTTGTTGGCGTTTCCCTGGCCGCCAACTTAATCAGTGTTCATATCCTTGGCCATCCAATTAGCCCCACTTTTCATTCCCTATTTCATCCAATTTATCAACTATCGTTCCCTTGACCATTAGATCAAGTTTTAATTAATCGCTTGCAAATCACCAAATCGGTCCAGTCAGCCAGCATTCAATGACACTCTTCCATCAACGAAACTGTCCTTTGTTTCAGCCCAGTGTTTGAGGGTCTGTATGACTTCTGCTGCATGTACACCGGCGCCTCACTGCAGGGCGCCGTGAAGCTCAACCACAAGTGCTGCGATGTGGCCATCAATTGGTCTGGAGGACTTCACCACGCTAAGAAATTTGAGGCCTCTGGATTTTGTTACGTCAATGATATCGTCATTGCAATATTAGAGTTACTCAAGTGAGTGAGCAAGTGTTGTGTGCCACTAGTAGCGCCCTGGGGGGGATTGTAGACTATAGGTTACCTTAACCATTAGCTAGGCCTTTGAGACGTCGGTCTTTTGTGTCCCCTTTGCTTCTTTCCATCTTCATACTCCTACTGATGATGCTTTGTTCTGTTCTTCCTCTTCTTTCCTGACTTGCTGATCCCATGCGCGTTGACTCGTGCATGGGTTCCACGTTTCTCGTGCCATGCTTTATGTCCCTTCTTTCTTCCTCTCTTTAGAGCAAAGTGTCTTCTGTGGGTAGAGAGGCTTAAACTGGGAATACTGTATAATAATAATAATAATAATAATAATAATGTGCGCAACTAAGCCATGTACTGGGTTTGCTTTATGTGACACTTTGGGCTGCTTATTATTTCTATTTAACTTTGCATTTTCAGCTCATTTCTGTTTATCAAACTAGCACATTTAGATTAGCTATTTTTATTTTCATTGGTCATTTTTGGCTGCTTAGCGCTCACATTTCATGATATTTAAAGTATATAGCTAATTATATTTAGCTACTCACTCTAGTTTACTTTCTTGTGTGTGTAACAAAGCTTCCCTCTCTTAATTTTTAGAGGAATTCTTGGAATTTTTTTCTTGTTGAAGTTTACTGTAACAATGTATATGTAGGTACTCAAGATCATGTAGCTTTTATAGAAGCAAGAGCTGAAATTTGATAGAGTACTGTATACTCTGTGCATTCACGTAGTCTTATAGTTTGGTTTGGGAGCAAAGTCAAAGAAATCGTAATTCATTAGGCTATACCAAATGAATTTATGGTTTATCAATTAGATGTGGTTTAATGTGAGAAGAGTGGATGTGGCAGTGGCATTCTAAACTATTCAAATTGTGCTACATTCAAAATTTCTTGTTTCACAGATATCACCCTAGAGTTTTGTATATTGACATTGATATTCACCATGGAGATGGCGTACAAGAAGCATTCTATCTGACAGATCGAGTCATGACCGTGTCGTTCCACAAATACGGCAATTATTTCTTCCCTGGCACCGGTAAGTCGATAATTGGAAAATGTTGCTAGGTACTAATAGTAGTCTTGCACTCCAGTAAATATATGAAGAATATATATATTGCATTGTTTTCATTGCCATAAATAACAGCCTGGAATCTATAAGTTGGTAACTTTGGCAAAAATAGCATGTCATTACCATGGCTGCGGAGCCAAATGGTTCACTATCTGACTTTAACTCCTAAGACCAGCTATTGTCTGGCTCCGACTTCTGGCACACAAAAATATCCAACTACGGGTACTTGGAAATCTGACCTCGGGACAGGTGGGTGTCCAATTCTGACCCATTGCTCCCCAAAACGTCCCTACTCATTGGTCATTGGGAAGTTTGGTTCTGCAGTATTGTTCTTTACTAACTTATGTATCTAACGAAAGAAATGTTTGCATCAGTAATGAACATGGAACCATTGCATAGAAGTTTAATTGTCATGTATCGTAGTTTCTCTTTATAAGATTATTAAGACGTGGATACATCCATCACACTGGTGTAGCTACATTGGTAAATTGGTTTGGTCAGGAAAATGAAAAACATTCAAGTTTTTTTGTACTCCTTATGAAGTTTACTACAAATGCAGTACGTTGAGCACCATTAAGTCAAGCTGTAGCTTAACTGTTGTACATACATGATTACAGAGCTGGAAAGTAGAAGGACCGATCGTAGTTCTCGGGTCTAACACGTGTCCGACCTCCTGCTCCCAGAAACAACTCCCACCTCCTGATTCACTTCATTAATATTCCAATAGTGCATGCCACTGATGCTACAGTTCCGGACATCTGCTCCCACCCGTGAGATATATGTCCATTCCTTCAATCTATCTCATTGTTCTACCTCCCTCCTTTGCTGAGGTTCCACACCTGCGTCTCTTCCAGCTGGATCAGTTGTAGCAGCAAGTCTTGAATCCACAACAAAGTGACAATAAACAAGACCCGACCACTCATTCTGTTCCGACCCCAATCCTGGAGCCAGCCTGTGAGTGTCCGACTCTCACTCCTGGTCCCAAAACTTCAGATTATTTGCCTAATTTTGGATCCAACTGCAAAATTGAGTTACACAACACCCAAGTTATGTACCTATATACCTACGTTGATAATAGCTCTTTCTTACTAATTAACGCAATTCTTATGTGCACCAGCCATACATTTACCTGAACTTTTGCAGTGGCTACCACAGATGTTATTAAACAAGCTGGAGACTGAAACAAAGCCTTGCTTTTTGTACGCACTAAAATATTAACGAGCCGCGACTTCCGTAGTGGAAATACCAATGACTGGAGGTGTCATTTTTCATTGTTGCTCAGATTTCTATATTCGCTATGAAGTGTCAAGGGATATATTCAGCGTCAGAAAGCAGATCTGCGACATATAGCAGCTTAAGATTGACCACTCTTGTTCACGAGACCATATAACTGATGCCCCTTGTTTCCCCATATAAGTACGGTATATTAATGAAAGCGTGGTGTGCAGACACGTAGATGGAACCACAAACGCTAATGATATAGTTATATCTGGAGATGCCATCGGTTGTGAGAAGGTAAATTGTATCTGTTATATGCGCGGTACATGTCTTGTTGATTTATTCGTCAATTTTTTATTATTTTCAGGTGATATGTTCGAGATCGGCCATGATAGCGGTCGATACTATTCTGTCAATGTTCCCTTGAAGGAAGGCATTGACGACGCCAGCTATACTCAAGTTTTTAAACCAGTAATAGAGGTGAGTGTCCAGTGATGCTATTTGTATGTCTTATTGAGACTATGTATAATGAGGGTCTTTAACCTCAGTAACCCGTAGTGCTGCTGATTCCTGTAGAGTGCCACAGTTTACGTACAGCGATGCTACCAAGTGAACAACCCATGCCGTAAAAATTTTCATTCCTTGCTGCTACCCAGTGTGCTGAAAATTGAATTAGCTACATAAATACCATACAATTTAAATGGGGATATAATAAAAAAAAGTTTATCAAGATTGGCTTACAACTTCTGGCAACAGTCAGATCCTGAAAGCAGGTGTGCTCTTCCAAGCACCAATGCAAAGGGCTTTCTATTAATTCTGTAATGCTTTATCGTCTACAGCCATTTGAGATGAGCTGTAATGTAGCACTAGAGTTAGTTTTTAAGATTGCAACTCTTAAGTTATGATAAGCTGTTACTGAACTTATAGTCATCGCTGTGTTAGAAGGTGCAGTGTCCATAAGTAACTACTGGGATAAGTGGTTGTCCGGCTCTAACTCTATGCACCCGACTCCGACTCTACAGTCTTGGTTGCTCTCGTTACTGTTAATACGCGGTGCGTTCACCATTGCTGCTAATCAGCAGCTTCCTTTTGGGAGCTGATTGTGTCCGGTTATTGCTTGTTGGGTCTGTTGTGCAGTTAGCGAACTGAACAAGGTTGTTTTACTTGATGGATAATATGCGAATATTGTAGACACTATTTAAATTTACAGATACAATGCTCTGGATTTATTTTCAGAGTGTCGTACAGTTTGAGCAATCTTAGTATAATTCAAGTATAAAGTGCTTAGAAAAAAAATGGTTCATCTTTATAAATTATTCACAGAGTGTCATGCAGTTTTATGTAATATCAGAATAATTTAAATATGAAGATGTAATGATTAATGCCTTGGCTTTATTTTGACAGAGTGTGGTGCAATTTTACCAGCCCACCGCCATTGTGCTGCAGTGCGGGGCAGATTCGTTGAATGGCGACCGTCTGGGCTGCTTCTCACTGTCAACACGAGGTCATGGGTATGATATCGACTTTATTAGTTATAATTAACTGTATTTTGTGTGACTGTTCTCTCGTATTGATGAGCTACGTAGCTTATTGTGACGGCTACTGTTGACTGCCCTGGAGCCCAGCGTGCAGGTCTGTGCAGCGCACACGTGTTGATATCGTAGTTGGGGTTGGGGGTCAAGTTGACTTCACTTTTGTCATGAGTGTATGTCAGACCTGCATGGTTCAGCGTGTGTGTTTGGAGATAAGATAGGGAAAAAATTTGGTTTTCAATTTAGGTTTTTGAAAATAGAAGGAGTAGGTATTTCGTGTTAATGCTGGGTACGATACCTGCTCCTGACCTGTAAGTTTGTAAGCAAAGACGCTTATTGCGTGATTTGTGTTGTGAAAGTCCTCGCAAAGTGAAGAAAAGGCCAAGTTTCTTGCCGACCCGAACAACTGCTGTTATTATTGTGCGTTAACTATAACTTATTTGGCAGCAATGAAATGAGAATGGTATTGCAAAGTTCACTTGACTTGGCCGGACTGTAGGTAGCTACTCTTTCATTAATTAAATTGAAGTATCTATCCTGTGTCCCTTAGGGAGCAAAGGAGACTTCAGCCAGTTTTGTTCGTCTATTGTACGTTACAGAGCGATGCGCTGCCACAGCTCTTCCGTTATGTTGGCCTCCATTCGGTACAGCGGACGTCTTCTTTTTTGTGTCCACTTAGCGTTTGTCCAGCCTGTCTCTCTGATCTTTTTTTTCTTGTCTTCCCCTTTTTTGCTCTACCCTCGTGCGTGTTCTTGATTTTACTTGCTATACGGTACTACAAATCCCTTCGTTAATCTTCCCTTTGGATCACTACAGACGCTGTACGCTGGAGGTCCTGAAAAAGATTATAATAATGTTTTATTATTATATTCCAGGGAATGTGTGAGCTTCACCAAAAGCCTGGGGCTGCCCATACTCGTGCTGGGGGGAGGCGGCTACACGCCCCGCAATGTTGCGCGCTGCTGGGCGTACGAGACCGGGCTGCTGGTCGATGCCGAGATGCCTACAGAGATTCCATACAACACAGGTGGGTGCTGTGGTGCTATCTGACCCTCACTCGTGCACTCGATCAGGATGGTTCTACTTTCTTTGCTTGGGCCTCGCATTGGAACCCCTCACTCAATTTATGCGCAGATATTCAACTTGCACTTCGTTCAACTTATGTAGGCGCTTCCGTTGGGTATCGTGGCTACCGACTTGCCCTGCGTATCGGGGGGACGTATGAATTGAAGTTCTCTTAAATCGAGCTCGAAATTCTATAGTGTGACATCGGCTTAAGCCACTCACTAAGCAGTTAGCCTACATGGAGGGCTATGTACTAAAACTGCATATACCATATAGCTATACTGTAAGTTGCAGCTATGCAGACTAAGTTTACTCTTGTCGGTCGCCGGCAACAATCGACCGGCAAGCCACACTAGGCATGCGACACAGTAGACACACCATCTTCTTTATTCGATTTAGTGGTTACAACTCCAACCGCAAGGCTTCCCTAACTTTCTCCCATCCCTCGGAGTGCTAGGACTCTCCTCTGCAATTCGAGTACTGTAATGGTATTTCATGACATCCCTGTCGCTCTTTGTTTCAGAAATCAGAGAATTTGTGAACTCCTCCGCATTTCTAAAATTCGCGATTTCATGAACGCCCAACATTTCAAAAGCCAGAGCCCCCTTAAACCCGTAACCGTTCGAGACACGAACAGAGTCTAGTAAACCACGAAGTTCGTGGTGTTACATTGTAATGATAATACATCAGTTAACCAGAAAAGTTTGTGAGGTGTTTACAACATAGCGAGTTTTGTGAGGGAAAAACGCAAGAACTTTCTGGGCTACTTGATGTTGAGAGAAAACTTACTGTAGTTTGGCGTGCGCGAACATCTCACAATCTAGTAGGGATAGAGTAGTGCGTCCACTACTCTTAACGACGTAGACAGGCACGTTGTTTCAGTTTGAGTTTCTGTTATGAGATGACAAGCTCTGCAACCTGTTCTTCCTTCGTTCGCGGCTGATAACCAGCTCAGCGTTGATATTCTTTTTTTGCTGGTCGCTCAGTATGGCGGCGGCTGTTGCTATTATGCATTCATGAAATGTTATCTCGTCAGCTAACATCGTAGGAATTCGTGAAGTTGTGCAGTTCATAAGACAACTAAAATGCCCAAGGGCGTAAGAAGCCGCGGTGGGGGCAAATTTCAACGCCGTCTTGTTTGATGGCCAGCTAACTATATTTTTGGCACATTTCATATCTCAGTCAACCCACCTGACTGCCTAAAAAAATGTTATTATGACTCGAATCCTTCTTTCTCTTTTTTTTGGTGGAAAGACAACAAAATTTATCGCCGTTATTTTTGATGGCTGGCTAATTTTAGTAGTTTTTTTTTGCATTGTTTACATCTAGGTCAACCCACCTGACTCCCTTCGAAAAATTACGATCATTACTCAGCTCTTTCTTCCTCTTTTTTGGTAGAGAGATAAATTTCAGCGCCGTCATTTTTTATGGCGAGCTAACTCGAGTTTTTTACCATTGGTCACATCTAGGTCAACCCACTAGACTCCCTGCAAAAAATTATGAACATTGCTCAACTCCTACGTCTTTAGGTGGACAGACATAGTGATACAAATAAACAAACTTGAATCTTCAACCAAAACATTATCACCGCTTTCATTTAGTTCGTGGGTGATAACTAGTTGAGTATTAATATACTTTTTTGTTGGCCATTCAGTATGCTGTCGGCTATTGCTAATATTTACATGGTTATCGGGTTAGGTTCGCCCATCCTCTTTTCTACTTAGGCAAGCTTTTGCTTGTCCTATTTGTTATGGAGCAGTCGGATCTAGCAGAACCTGTTATTGGATGAACCTGTTAACGAACAGTTACGAGGAAGCCTGACTGTGTCCGGTGGACGAGTGTATTGTTGTCAAAAATCTCTTAAATTCATCTTTAAACTCGTTTAGGTCTTTTCTTTTTATACTCTGATTACTAATTAGGCATTTGTTGTTTATTAACTGTGCCTACCCACAACTAGTGTGACCTAAAGCCATTAAGGAACCAAATGGGAGATCGACATGAGTCGATGCAAGCCGTTAACCGGATAACTATAATAGCGTTGCAAAATATTTATAAGTGTTGCAGTATGTATAAGTGTTACTTCTCTAATATCTGTGGATAGTTCAATAATATATTTATTAAGTGTGATGTTGAAACAGAATATTTAGCTGAACCTAAAGTTTTATCTGATTTGTTGCGGTATAGAACAATTAGAAATTGATTTAAACTAGAGCACTCCGAGAGCGCATGCCTCCGCCAAGCGAGGCAACAGTTACGGAAAAATTCAAATTGATTCTGAAACCATGATTTTCTTTGTATCAACACCAAAATCTAATAATTAGTGCCCTTTAACAGTGTTAACAGCTACAGTAAATTTTTTTGAAGATCCGTTCATAATTTATTGAGTTACGCTGCTAACAAACCTTAGTCAAACTCACAAATAAACCGACCGATCATCATCACCATAATTAAATCATTTATGTCTTTTAACGTTACTAACAATTCCTATAAATTTCGTAAAGATCCATTGACAATTTTTTTAGTTATTGTGGTAACAAGCATAACATTAAAGACAGTGACAAACTAACGAATGAATTAACAGATCATGACAAAAATTTGGTCATTTACTCTTCGTAATATACCTAACAACTCATGTAAATTTCATGAAAATCCGTCAATAACTTTTTGAGTGACGGCGTTAAGAAAAATGAGGCAAACAAACAAACGGATGGACGAATATTCATCAACACCTAATCATCTGTTCCTCCTAATATACCTAACAATCCCTGTAAATTTCATTCAAATCTGTCCATAGCGTTTCGAGTTATCTTGATGACAGAAGGGCAGACGAACCCGACGAAAATATAACCTCCTTGGCGGAGGTAATGAGGTGCTAAAGCAAAATGTTCTTAGTTGATAATCTGCATTGATTCTGAAGATTGCAGATCATTACAAAAATCATTTATTGCTTTCTCTCTTGGATTAGTCTGCTTTTTTCTTAGGAAATGCACAGTTTGATATATTGTACGGACACTTCCCAATGGGGCGAAGGGCTAATTGTAATAACAATTACGAGTGCTTCGAATAGGTACCTACCTACTCCTTTGTTCCCCACTCGTATGTCCTACCAATGTGTCCCACAGAATATTTCCAGTACTTCTCTCCCGACTTCTCCCTGCATCCTGACGTCATCACGCGACAAGAGAACGGCAACAGTCGCCAGTATCTCGAGGCAATCGTTGCGCACACCCGCGACAACCTCCGCATGATCCAGCACGCGCCCAGGTGAGCAGGTAGTCTTCCGTAAGGCCCCCTTATTATCTGCAATGTTGGTATTCATGCAGTCGTCAACATAGAGGCCCAGCTTGCTTTTTTTTTAGATTTTTTAGTCGTGTAGTTGTCAATAGAGGGTTCTTTTTTTCTGGGCAGTTTCATTATTTAGACCTAGTTGCACATTTTTCAATTAGGTACCTAGGTCCCCGCTGATGCTACGAAAGGTTAGGCGAGATGTAAGGTAGACGGACTGCGTAAGGAAAGCCAGGAGTAAGCGAAGGACGTCAGCTCAGACGGGTTGGATTAAGTTAGAGGCACTACCTCAGGTTAAACTNTAAACACGATTAAATTAGATGTGCAACTAATGACATTAAAATCCAACAACAAGCATACCGGTAGAAGGAAATTTTCCAAACACTCAAAATAAAGTTGGTAAACCGTGAAAATTTTCACGGGTCCAGCTAGTTTTAAGAAGTTTTCTTATTCAGGTTCACAACTTTTATTATTAGGTTCATGATATCCAGCTATTTTCTTTATAGATTGATGGTACATAACCGCGTACCTGGGAGCAAAAATTTTGAACCCAAGTAAGAAAGTTCTAGAAAACAGGGCTGAGCCAATATCGAAGACTACTCGTACACGCAGAATTACTCTGTTAGGCTCGTAAAATATCAGAGGTTTCCAGGACCGGGAATGCAGAAGTCAGACCTGTATGGTACTTGCCAAATCGTCGAGTCTTCTTATGTTTTGTGACGTTAGTACGTCAATGCATGGCTGAACTACGTCACAGGTTTACTCACCGCTTGACCATTCTGAGACTGTTCTGCGCATCTCCCTGTATGACGTCAGGTGGGGCGAAGAACGTCGGTGTTGCGCAAGTATCAAAAGTGTTCCTACATCATTTATGCCGTTATTTCCGCTACCATGGGCTGGTGCTTGTTGTTTGACTGCTTTGCGCATGGAAGAAAAGAACTTTTTGACGCTTCTTCGTTTTCTTGAAGACCCGGGCTAGCGAAAAAAGTGTGTTTTGGCAGCAAAAAAGTATACAAAGTTTTTGCTATCACCGGTAACGTCTACTGTACCCCAAACATTTTTTGCCCCAGTTAAATGGTAAACTACTACGTAGTAATTATGAGTAATTCAGTTTTCCCTCCAAATTTCCCCAAGTAACCACTAATAACACTCATTTCTCTTAAATAAGTCATGAAACTTGAAATAAAATCTTTCTTATTAGGCTGTGAACGCTTGTCTAGCCAAGTTGGCCCAATAGTTACATTTTTCTCCAAAAACTCGAAAGAAAATGGTATGTCGACGGGGAAACTGTTTTATTACTTGAAAAACCGCCTTTGAACGACTGAAATAAGAAACTTGAAGTAGTAAAAAAAAAACACTCATTCGTTTCACAATTTGTTATATTTAGATGAGAAAAGCTCTTTAAAGTACAAATTTTACAAGTAACGTTCATAAATTTGGATTTACAATTACTTCTAGAGCCTTCAATAGTCAATACTCCACCGACAATACGTATGCAGCTGTATTTTTTTCCTGCAAGCCATGTTCTTCTGCGATAATTTTTTACGGTGGAGTGCGCTAGTATGCAGAATGATATGTGATGATTACTAACAAAACGAGCCATATCAATACTTAGGAAGCCGTAGCTATGTTGTTGTAATAGATTCCTTCGTCTTTCAACCTACTTGTATGACACTTTATTACCTTATTTCTAGCAAACGGATAATTGCATTGCACAGTAAACAGATGTGATCGTGCAGAAATGATTACCCTCCTTTGTCTTTCATGGAAGCCCACGCATACCGTATATATAAAGCAAGTAACAGGCTTGAACTAATTAACACGGTTTGCTATTTGTCTCTCCACCTGATGTCACAGCTGAAGAGGAGTGGGCGGGCTGAACGCGCTACCTCATAGGATTAAACTAATTTAATCTGTTCTAATTTTATTTTTATCGCACAGCGTGCAGATGCAAGACGTCCCTGCCGACGGGCTCAGACTGGGAGAATGGAAGGATGAGAAGGATCCCAACGAGAGGCTACATCTCAAGGATGAGGATTCCAGGTACGTACCTGCGGTGTTGCTATCTTCGTGCGCTTGGGAAAAGCGTGCTGTGGTGATTGCAGGCTTACTAGAGAGAGGGCACAAAGCCGCATTTCGCCGTACTGGCCAAGACACTGGGAAGCCGGGTTCGAGTCTCGGGCGCTGGCAACGAATTTGCCTTGCGTGGATTACTCCGGCACCGAAAGACGAGGGGAGGTACGGCGGGGGATTCTCTAAGTGACTCTCAATGCTGACTGCGTCTCCTGCTCTTCACACTACCAAATGTTCAAAAATTTTGGAATTGAGGCGAATGAAAACCTAGTTAGGTGTTTAGAGAGTATTCCAGATAATGGATGATCGTTATTATCTTTCGATGGCTGATCCCTTTCCACCAATCACAAGCTCACACTCGTCTATTCCCTCCAATCACCCGCTCACAAGCACAGCTGTGAGTTTTACCTTGCCCTTGTCATTATACGTACGCGTGTGCCTCTCAGGGAATGAAAGTCCTAGGCCTCGGTCCCCTCTACGACCTCTATTTTCAACCGGCGGTATCTCCATCAGGAACCGTACCTCTACTGGTCACGGCCCCTGAGCTAAGACTCTGTTATAGCAGAAGTTGACCGAGGGGTACCACCGCCCTTGACCTCAGGGCCTCAAGACCATTATAATGTCACGGCACTAAGCCCTGAGTATACACATTACCTGTTGTTCCCGCTTATGATACGGGCTATCTACTTCAGCAGTCACTTCTCGATCTCACCTAGCTAGGAGACGTCTTCCACTTGCGGGCCCTGCAAGCGCTCCTAATTCAGGCACTCTTGTTCGATCAATCCCAGGCTTCATTTGGACGCCCTAACTTCTGAAAACCCCGTGACCCTTGTCTCTGATCTCTCGGCCAGAATATTGTCCTCCGAGTTGCTACCCCTAGGCCGGACCCTGCTGGAATCTCTTGGGTTGACCTTACGCTGTTACACTGCTTACTACCCCTAGAACCCAATAGAGTAGAGACTGGTATTCTCAGTACCAAGGAATCTGCTCATTACAGCTCTTGATATGCAAATACCGCGTAGAGTCGGGTACCCGTAAGTCGTGAAAACTGATTTATATAGGCCTATTCAATAGGCTCTGACTTTATATGCGCTTGCTCGTCTCTGCCTTTACAATCTGATCTCTGGTCGCGTTCACATCCATATTTTACCCGTTCGGGCCGTTGATAATAGGTCCTGTACTTTGTAAAGTGAGCTGGAAGTGAGAATATATGCTTGTGACAAGCCAAGGGTGCCGAAACACGCCCTGTTTTCACCATAAGTGAACTTCACACCGTGAATGCCTCCCGCCTCCCCGTCGCGACCAGATGGTTGCGTGGGCATGGAGATGAGCCAGTTCAACCCCCGAGGTAGACGCCAGCCGGCTGACTGGTGGGGTGGCTGACTGGCTGCCGTGCCACCTGGCTGAGGGCTGCGCTGGCTCGGCTGACTGCCGCTCAGCCTGGCGCAGCGCTGTAGCCACTGACGGCGGCCTGGCGGATGATCCGAAAAATTTTTCAAAAAGGAACAATGATTAATCCCTATTCCCCCATTTGAAACTCTTATAGAAGTAATCAAACTAAATAAAATTGTTGCGATTTGAATAAGAATTCCCACTTGTAAAGTGGGTCGGATGTAAAGGGCAGTAGTATCCTCTGGGTTAAGACCTGTACGGTATCAAGTTTGCTTATGATGAGAAAAAGGGCGTGTTCCGGCGACCTTGGCTTGTCATTAGCATAGATTGTTGTTGCAATGTTCATAGAGGAACCTCTATGAAGTTCGTAGAGTAAAGCTTGTCTAATGTGTGCTTTAGACGGGATGAACATGGTGCCAGTATTGCAGAAAAATATGGATGGTGCTTTAATAATCTGAGGAAAAATGAAAAATTACTCATGATGCTATATTTAAGTAATAAGAATAGGCATAATATAAATTCAAGTGATTTAAAATTGATCTCTTCAGGGTGTCTAGCTCTCAGGAAATCTCAGGGGAAAAAATCGCTCAGTGAAAAAGGGATCAGGAATCAAAATATTCCAGGAATTTCTGCAGGACAGTGGATGGTGTTCATTTTGTGGGGTTATCTTTATGAATGTCTCGTTTCCCCCGAGCCTGAGCCATATGAGGATTATTTGTTCTGAAGTGCCGGGGAAAGGTGGACGACTGTCCAGCTCTATTCTGCAGCAAATCCCAATATTGTGAGGGTGATTTGTAACATTTTCAGTCTCATTCAGCCAATAACTTATTGGTAATCACATTATATGAGAGAAAAATGGACAATCTCATACTCTGGGAGATCTAAGAAAAATCTGTGAGAACTTGGGGAAAACTCAGGGAATTTTAAAAGTCCCGATCGCTAGACACCGTGTCTCTTATAAATCTGCTAAAGCTTTTGCACCGAACTGACAAACATTTTCATTAGACACACTACATCTTCCTTGAATTTATACTGATGAGTAATACGGTAGCTATAGCGATAACTACTTTGAGGACTCTAATATATAAACAAAATCTTTAGTTTCCTCCCTTGGAGCTTTATGTATTTGATTCTTGAAACCAGCTCAAAATTCAATCCTGTCTAGTCTGTAGATGGAGCTCCCGCATTATTAGGTAATAGGTACAAGCTGTGAATCTTTGATCAAGGAGCTTCAAGTATCATAATCTAATCACTGGCTAGGTAGATTTATCTAGCGACCGATTGAACCTGGCCCTACAGTAGTGATTGATTCAGGGTGACCAAAACATCCTTTGACTTACGATAAGCACCTTTATTCGCAAGGATTTTTTGTTATCTCCTTATATTAGTAAATCTATAAAGCTTAACTTGGCTAACTGAATTTGCAGAGTGGACCCCGACAATGAGTTCTATGACGGGGAGCAGGACAACGACCGGTGCGACGCCCCTGATACCAAGAACTGAAGTGACTATTGTTGCCGCGCTTCTCCTAAGAGCTCTCCATTGACAGTCTTAATCTTACGAGAAATTAAACTGTAATGGTTATATTTGACGAAAGAAAGCTGATTCCAAACTTTTGGAATACAACGACGGTTCATGTATGTTCCTGAGAAAGCAGCTCCAACGTTGAGTTCGAGGTTTCACCCAAAATTGACGAATATTGTCATTTTAAGAAAGGCGAAGCATTTTCTTGCGAAGGAGTACATTGTATGCTTCCTGTTATGGAGCAGGGTGTAATTTTTGGTGGATGTTAACCCTTTATCTCTCGTAGCGTGGCTTACATACCTTTGAAATAGTACTATTCATACAAACAAGACAGAATAATACATGTCAGTAAGGGTCAACTAAATCTCTTACAATTGCTATAAATATTTACGGGGCAAACTTTGAACTCAAAGTTGGAGCTCAATTCTAGAAGCTTAACTATAAACAACCACCAATTCTAAGTTCAGCGTCTGGAATTACTGGCTTCTAGTCTACCTTGAACAAGTACCTTCCTGAGGAAACTTGACTTATCGTCGTCTCTAATAGTAACACATTCCTCTGGTATCCTCAGCCTCGCATGTCGGACACAATCCTCTCTTATATTTGGCGGCGTTCTTATTCTCGTCCTTCCATTCTCACTGTTTTCTTGTTCAGTGATGATGTATTGGGTTCCATGTCTTGCCCTAGCATACTAACGACGTAACCGTTACTTGTTTTATCTCACACCATCAAGTTCCTAGAGAGCCTCAAGATAGGTACTTTATTTGCAAATACTTTAGTGGCTTTAGTGGATCAGTTGTGTCGACCCATCTTAGGTTGTGGCGAGTTGCACCCCAGAGGCAATTTATTGGTTACCAAAGCTAGCTTTTTGCGACATCTTCCTTGCCCACTTCATTTCTACTGACATTTCCTGTTCTTTTCTTCCTCTTCTCTCCCAAATTGTTGTGCCCTTGCTAGGTGTACGACGCTTCAGATCTGAGTGTTTTTATTTTTTTTTTTTCGTTCTGCATGCTCCTTCTCTTTTCATACCTGGAAACACTGAGTAATTTGTGTGTGTGGGGGGGGGAGGGAGGCCTAAACGCAACTTTGCGACCTACTAACTTACCAGATCACTGTTTTCATATTCGTTATTCTATGAGCACATTCCATTGTTGACAGACGTGCAGAAGTTTCTCTACGCTACCTACCAGATTTAAATTTGTTCTTTGTCTTCTGTTTGCATTGCAGGCTAAGCGTGATACCCTTTAAAGCCCGGCATTGTCGCCTCGTACCCCACCCGTTCGGAGTACAATGTTGAAAGCGAACTACAGGAATTACAAGCGAACCATCGGCATTATCCTTGGCTTTATTCTATAAATATTGATTGCTAACCCATTCATACCAGGCTCAGTTATTTTGCTACTAGGGAACTTTTGTCCTACTGTAATCCTACGGGCAAAATAACCTCTGTAGCAAGGTAGCAAAGCGTGGTACCATAGAGTTGCCCTTATATTTCCTAAATACTCCTACCAACCACAGAGTTTATGTACATTTGGCCCAACACGCTGGCCACGTTTTATACAGAGATCACAAGACCATCTCGTGCACGGGCCATCAGCGGATGCTAAGTTGTTCCACGTTCTCCGTACACAATGGGGGTCTGTAGCGCGAACGACGTGCGAGGAGCTGAACGACCTTTCATAAGTTGCGTTGTAACTGCGTAGTGTAGCACCGGCATGAAGCCACAGAGGCTGGAAGGTGTGTTGTTAACTTGTTGGTATTTTTGTAGGGTGTCGGTAACCGGTACTTATCGATGTCCCATATTTGAATCAAGTTTCGAAGCTACGTATAGTCTCTTCGTGTTGGAGACACTTTTTTGCAGAACTGTATAATTGGTACCATATTTTGGTGACTACCTACATGGACGATTCATACAGCTTTTGATTTTGAATTTAGAAGTACGCGTTTCTTAGTTTTGTCTTTGAAAAACATATTGGTGACAAAAAGTTTCTTGAAGATTTGATTTTTAGTAACCCATCCCACGGTAAAAATAATTGTGATTTTTAAAATGATATCACCCTTTTCTTCGTATAATCAAGTGCATGTTGGAAGCTCAGGGGTTCAAAGCTTTTTCGAATGGCTCATCGAAGACGAGCTAAGCCAAACCCATTCGATTCAACTTGTCCGGTACTCCTGGCGGGAACTGTGGCTTCGCCCCTGTGACTCGTACTGCAAGTGTTGAAAGCGAACCAAGTACGCTCATGACGGCTAGAATCTCTGTTAGTTTAGGTTCGCCCTTGCTATGTTATGGGGCCAGGCAACCCCAGGGGCCCGTGTAGGTTACCTCAGCCATTAGCTAGGCCCTCGGGACGTCTCTCTTTCGTGCCCACTTTGCTTCCTTCCCGATTTCATACTCCTCCTTGCTCATGCTTTATTCTGTTCTTCCTCTTCTTTCCCGACTTGCTGTTCCCATGCNCCCGTGTAGGTTACCTCAGCCATTAGCTAGGCCCTCGGGACGTCTCTCTTTCGTGCCCACTTTGCTTCCTTCCCGATTTCATACTCCTCCTTGCTCATGCTTTATTCTGTTCTTCCTCTTCTTTCCCGACTTGCTGTTCCCATGCGCGATGATCCTGTGTGGGAACACCTTCGTACATGGGTTCCCCGTTTCTCTTGGCATACTATATGTCCCTTGCTCTTTCCTCTGATATCGTGCTGCTCGGAAACGGAGGCTTTAACTTCTTAACTATAACTAACTCCATATTACAAAAGCAAGCTCGCATTCGGAAGTCCCAGGCGTAATCAGTTTAGCATTGATGCAGGAAATACGACTGAATAGGGCGAACCGGCGTACTCGTCTGAAGGTCCGGATAAGTCAAATCTTCGAGGCCCAAATTCGCCACCCTATTGGCACTCTTATTACATCGATTTATAATACTTTATCCGTACAATTGGTATTGCTGTCAGCGGGTTGTGTTCTGAACAGATGTATACTATGAATAATTATGAATATATGCTAAATAATAGTGTGAAATATGATGACAAAATCTGTTTACCGTACTGTTGTACATATGTAAAAATTATAAACGAAATTATGTTTTGTACCATAGCTTTAACTTTAGTTCATAGTAATTAGTATGTAGTTGACTCGATGTACCTAAGAAATTTGTGGCCCAGTAAGGTTGAGTTTTATTCCAACATTCCAGTAATAGAATTCGTGTGCGTATCCAAACCATCTATTGCCCCCGAGTTCTTGTGGAAACACCCAGCATGCAGCATTGCACAATCTTCGCTACAAGCGCTTACGAGGCACTGAACCCCGTATAGATGTTACTCGCCCGACACTGTCGCTATTACGGCCCTGTATTTACTTCGGTTCATCGGACTTTAATGAGAAGTTTTTCCGTTTTACGCTTGAATCTGGCAAGGTGAAACAGAGGCAATATAGGCAGTACTGGGGGCCTATTTGCGACGCCTTGTTGTCAATCTTCCTCTGACCTCTCAGTTTTTGTCTTTTCATGAGTCGCCCATCAGGTGTGGGGAAGATGCCTTGCTGTAGGCTACCTTAGCTACGCTCTTGGGACGTCTTTTTCTTCGTGCCCACTTTGCTTTCTTCCAGTTTCATTCTCCTACTGATGATGCTTTCCTATGTTATTCCATTTCTTCCCCCACTCGTCGGGCCTTCTAAAGCGAAATCGCGTCCATTGTATTACTGTTCGGACACTACCCCCTGGGGGACGGCTGTCTTTCGTGCCCACTTTGCTTCCTTCCCATCTTTTACTCCTACTGATCTTTCTTCAATCTGTTCTTACTCTTCTTTCCCGACTTGCTGTTCCCCTGCGCGTTGATCCTGTGTGGGAACACCCTCGTGCATGGGTTCCACGTATCTATCGTCACACTATGTGTCCCTTGCTTCTTCCTCTG
>LQNS02000228.1:6080006-6098560 GCA_001587735.2 Parhyale hawaiensis
CATGCGGCCTCTGGACATTTTTTTAACTCTTCTGGCTACCGTGTAGGTAGCCGCGACCGCCCACCTCTGATTTTTACCCTGACAATATTCTTGGACGCCCAATCAACTTGATACGTAAATCATTATCTGGGGTAGGGGGGCCGAAAATAAGGTTAGGGTATTTTCTGTAACTATATATACACAAATATGTACCTACTTACAAGAGGAAAATTTTTGTTTTTGTACAGCTATCGGATTGATTCTCAGTTGCCGAACGTCGTTTTGAGCTAACGTTGGGAGTACCGGAATGTAACGGCAATAATTCATAGAGGGCCGCAGCGTCAGTTCCACCTCCTCTCTGGTGATGGGCCTGTTGGTCCGTCTACTGTCAGCTGTCTAATCTAATATTTTATCCGTGAGGAATCAACGTTTAATATGATAGCACCCACTCTCCCGATTTTGGGACATTGGATGTATTATTATTATTATTAAATCACACCAGACTGGCGACGTGGGAACGGAGAAACTCCATGAGGTTAACAAACCCTCACGCAACCAGCCCAGCGGGTGAAGAAAACAAAAGAATGAAAAAAAGAAGATCCGAGATCACAGAATAGCTTTGTGTACAGATCATTTAAAGCTGCCAATTAATACCAGCACCAGCAAAGACAGAGCCATCAAGACTATTCCAAACATCCACACACGATGCTATTCCTTCGGGCAATAGACATTTATTTTATGCCTCAACCCTTTACCAGGTGCCTCAAAAACGTTTTTCGCTAGAATAGCTTTACGAAAATTAACATAAAGTATCACTTGACTGGGAATGGGCTAATAGGTTAATTTAGGCGTCTGAGGAATAAGCTTACATGTGGTTCTCAGTAAGTCATAGTGAAAAAGAGACTTCAGTCCCATGTGGAACTTTTCAGGTGACTACCCGATATCATTCGATTGATACTGTGCTTTAAAAACATCAGGTAGATATTTATGATGCTCCGATAGTGTGTAAACTGCTTAATGTAAAAAGATACATGAAATATGCAGAACAATTATATAACCTAGTGGGAGCGTAGCTAAAAGGGAAGGGCAGAAAAAGGTATGTTTCCCTCCATAGTGTGGCAAGGGAACGGCAGAAAAGAACGTACTGCCCCCTCCCCCCCCTCCCCTGACGCGGTAAGGGGGGGGGGGGGCATGGAAGGACATGTTTTTTTCTCCATGGCGCGGTTACCATCAAGGAGCAGGAGGCTAATTGAGGTCACAATATTGCGTACAGTATTTGCACGAAAAATTACCACTCTTTTTTACCACGAGGTGGCCTTGGAGGGGCGCGCATGTGGACTTTTTCTTTGGTCTTTAAAGGCCCCAGCTACATTGCTGGTACGTAGTAACTGGCACCTAGTCCAAAACTCGAACTCTTTATAGGAAGACTGACTCCATAAAACCTCCTGAAATCGTTTCACACACCCTGCGGTAGAGTTCCGTGATAAAATGCAGATTTAAGGCTCATTTGAGTAGCTCGTCAGAGTCGACCAATACTGAGCCCAATCGACGTAACTTCGCCGGAGCTGCAGCTGAAACGACGACATCATCACTTTGGATTGCGCTGCAAATGTTGGAAGCAAGTCAATTACGTTGAGCCGATTATAACTTGGTATAATAGAGTAAGTATGAGTTCTTTAAAGTCTCCTCGGTAATCGATCAAAGCCTCTACGCCTGGAACTCGTGTGAACGGGTCGAAGCCAGCGCTTCTGTCTGCAGGTCCGGACATGTCAAGTCAAGTGGGCTTGACTTAGATCAACTTTGGCGTCGCTTTTGCTCGAGTGGACGTCAGTCTGCCGCCAGGATCGGCAAGCTGAACTAATCACACATTCGATTAGTTGGCGAAATTGAGACTTCGAGACCTGACTTGTCCCTCCGGAACTTCAGAGACCTTTGAATCGAGTTTCAGGCGTTGAAACTGAATCTATTATCTTGTGAGACTTTCGAAAACCACGTAGATCTTGCTGCGTAATAAGGAGCCTACAGACTGCTCACCGTAATCGCGTTACTGCTCAGACTTGCAACACGATTCAAATTGGTAAAGCCACCGCTCCTGTCCAAAGTTCCTGACAAGTCAACTCTCCAAGTCTTAATTCCGTGAGCCATTTGAACGCACTTCATCTGCATTTTATTTACTTTAATAACAACTCATAAATACATAATACATTAGGCTACCGGATAAGTAAAGGCGAAATGCTTGCCCCAATGTTACGGAAGCGCATTCTTTGCTGGAACACGTGCCCTTTTTTATACACATTGTTGTGTCTCTTTGCCTGCGGGAAAATGCCGCAGTTCAATATCAGACCTTGGCTGTGGGCCTCCAGCAAGTGTTTGTCTCTTATAAAATGTTGAAATTTTTGGTTAAGTGATGCGTGAGGCACGTTAATGATGACAATAATTTTAGGAACTTGACTGACTGCAGCACATAATATCATATTGATGTGCTCGCATGCTTCCTACGAAGCTCAGTGGCGGGTAGGTAAACAAATATGGTTACAGACATTGTATTTTAGTCCCATGAGAATGTTTATTTATGACACTGCGTGTAAAATGAATTTTTCTACTTAGTTTATTAATTCATATCAAAATTAAAATTTGTCCAAAGACTATATCTTATATGATTTTAGTACTTTATCCATCTCAACTAATATTCTAGACATCGTGTAGGTATTATGTGAAAGTCTTGTTTATAAATTTATATGTAAATATAATTGCTGAAATTTTACATTGATATACTGTGGGAAAATATCTACTTGAACCATTTTAGCCAACTAAAATTGACAAGAATACTGAGTTCCATACGAGATACCTATCCGAGGTAGGGAAATGTGATATTTTTTCATTTTTCAATGAGATTACGATAGATATATCCTAAAATATAATAGGTATATTGACGAGTTGCTCAATCAACACTGGAGCGCCGTCATTGTATTTTCTGCCTTGCTTGTAGTGCCAGTTTTCTCTAGTGTTGAATGATGCCACGCTTTGGATATTTATTTTTGAAGATACGGGTAATAATTGAAAGTCAATTATCCCGTTCCTTGCTATTTCGTCTACTATCTGTATAAAGTGTAGGCTATTACATAGCCTACAAGCTGTTTATGAGTAGCGTTCTCAATACTATGAATACAAACAAACTCACATGCAGTCTGTTAAATTTATTCGCCGCAGAGGCGCCAAACACCAAAAAGTTTCCTAGCTCGAAAGCCTTGAGGAATTTCAGTCCAGCTTACGAGAGAAAACGTAAAGATGTTGTGGAAGTAGTAATAGTTGTAGCAGTAGGCTAGTTGACAGAAAACGGAAATTATTTTGTGGCCTAGCCTAGGCTATGTATCTACGATATGAATGCAAAATTCAACTGATAGCATAATCGATAGTCTGCAGCATAATTATATCAGCCTTTTCATGTCTGAATAATTACCTCCGCCAAAGAGGTTATATTTTCGTCGGGCTTGTCTGTCTGTCTCTTTGTTTGTCTGTCTGTCTGTCACCAAGATAACTCAGATGATTAACTTTTGGTGAAGATCCGTCCTTCCGTTTGTTTGTTTGTTCGTCTGCCTCATTTTTCTCAATGCCATAACTCATAAAGTTATGGGCGGATTTTTGTGAAATTCATATGAGTTGTTAAATAAATCACAACAAGTAAATGACCAAAATTTCGTGATGATCCATTTGTTCGTTCGTTTGTTTGTCACTATTTTTAATTTTATGCTTGTTAGCACAATGATTAAAAAAATAATGGATCTTTATGAAATTTATAGGAGTTCTTAGTAATGTTAAAAGAAATAAATGATTAAATTTCGGTGCAGATCGGTTCATTCGTTTGTATGTTTGACTCAGGTTTGTTTTGTTAGCAGCATAGCTAACTCAAAAAGTTATAAGCGTATCTTCGAGAAAATTGTACAAGCTTTTATAACTATCAAATGGCACAAATGATTGTATTTTAGAGTTGATACAATGAAAATCATGGTTTCAGTGCTAATTTGCTTTTTTTGCTACCGTTGCCTCGTTTGGCGGAGGTATGCGCTCTCATAGTGCTCTAGTTTTTATTTATTCTCCTAATATCAGAGCCCTACAACCGATCATTCACTGTATGATTGTTTGCCGACGGCGATTGCCTCGATCCAGATTACTAATCCTAAGTCAGCGTTTATTTTTGGGGGGATGTTTAATGCACACCACAGGGACTGGTTGGGATCTGTGTCAACGACTGATCGCTATGGTGATACTGCGTTAGACTTTTGCACCTTATCAAATTGTGTGTAGCTAGTTCTTGGGTCCTCACATATTGTTGGCTATTGTCTAGACCTCGTTGTGACTAAAGTCCCGGACTTGCTAACTGTGTAAGTTGGCTCCCCTATTGGCACTTCAAACCACTCACATATGTTGTGGCGTGATTAAACCTGAACCAGGATGTTCTTCTGGTAGGCACCCGGAGAGTGATGTTCGTAAAGAGCTGGGCTAATTGCAATGCCATTATGAGAGCAGTAAGGGCGTTACCCTGGCGCGAGATTATTAGCAGTGAGAATCCTATCTCTGAGCTGAACGACTTTACTGTGTCTATTTGGAGAGGGGTGTCCCGCAGAGGATTATTATTGTGAAGTCTCACGACAAACCGTGGTTTGACGATCAGTGTGTATTAACTTTTGAAGCTAAACAAGCGGCTTTTCGGGCCTGGCGGCATTCGCGTGACCGCACGTTGTGGCAAACCTATGTGGATCGTAGGGCCGAGACTAAGCGTGTGTATGAGTGGGCACAGAATCGTCAGAGGCAGCGTTCCAGGGAGTCTGTACTGAGTATTGACCATCCACATCGTTTGTGGAGTGAACTAAAGGGCTCTGTTTTCAATGCTGAACCTTCGTTGCCGCGATGTGTGGTCATTGCTTCATGGATGTGTCCCTGAATCTCGTTTAACCTCTTTGGCGTTCAGATCTGGTACTATTAGGGTGCTGCTTGAGAGTCTTGATCCTAATGGGGGTCTGGACCCTGTGGCTATGTTTCCTCTGTTTAATGAGCAGCTTGCTGGTGTTCTCGCCCGTTGAGCTTGGAGTTATCTTCCGGCGCCTGATAAGTTTAGGAAATTTTCCCTGTTGCTGACGAACTGGGAATATTACTCCCATTCCCAAGGGTCCAGTGTCGCCCCATGTCGCTAAATACCGAACTACCGACCTATTACACTGACGCCAATTTTGTCCAAGGTGTTCGAGAAATCGGTCGCTTGTAAGCATGGACGTGTTGCTGACGCTACGGGATTGCTGCCTGCTGGTCAGTTTGCGTACAGAACTGATTTGGGTTGTTGTGACGCACTGTTGTCGGTGTCGCACCATTTGCAGTTTGCGATGGATTGTGGGTCTGAGGCACGCCTTGTACAGTTGAACTTTAGCGCGGCGAGTAGCAGGGTTAACCATAGGGGGCTATTGTACAAGTTGGAGTCGTTTGGTAAAGGTGGTAGGGTTTTGTCAATCATTCATGATTTTGTTTCTGAGCGAACGCAGAGTGTGTCTGTTGCTTGTGTTTTGAGTGCCTCAGTTTCGGTGGAGGCTGGCATCCCTCAGGATAACGTACTTGGCCCGCTGCTCTTCATTCTGTATACTAGTGACATGCTCTCTTCGCTAGAGAGTACGATGATCAACTATGCCGACGATATCACTTTGATAGCAGTGATACCTGCCCTCTGTATTCACAATGATGTCACCCAGTCTCTGAATATGGATCTGTGGCGTATTGGTGCATGGTGCTTGGCCTGGAGCATAGAGCTCAATGCCAGTAAGACCATGCAAGTCTATGATTGTCAGTCGGTCTCGGACACCTTTACACCAGCATCCACATCTGACGACAGGTGACACTTTGCTTCAGGAGTCTAAATTCTTGGAAATTCTCGGTGTTGTCTTTGATAAGAAGCTTACCTTTGAGCCGCATTTTAGGCGACTGGCGTCACGTGCTTCCAGTAAGATTGGGCTCCTGTGTAAGGTGAGTTCTCTGTTTAGTGGCAGCGAGGTTGTCCGCAAATGCTTTTATGCTTTCTAACTGTCTGAGTCAGAGTAGGTATTGCTCACCGGTCTGGGCTTCAGCTGCTGACAGTCACTCGCGTCTGCTGGAACGACTTGTTAGTTCTGCCAGCTGGTTATGTGCTGAAAATGATCTGGTGAATCTGTCCCATACTAAAGGAGAGAGATGGCCGGACGCTGTGGTCTATGTTTTATAACTTACATTCCCCCGCGTTATACGAGCATATATAGCGTGCCGCCCGCGCCCTTGAGGAAGAAATGCGTCCCACAAAGGTGGCAGGTGTCCCCATTACCCGACGTCCCGATTGGCCGCCGCTTTCACTGCACGTCATTGAACTCAAAATTACTATCTATCTTCTTCCTTCTTCCTTGATGCTTTATTGCACTTTTATCTCGTTTTTTATTTATTGTACTTTTCTTATTTGGAACCTCACTACCGCTTTCTCGTTTCTTTTGTCGTGTTCTAGTTCTACTTTGATGCCACCTTGCTATTTTATGGATACGTTTCTTTGGATAACTGCAACTTTTTAAAACTTTATTCCAACTTTGTTATACTTATATTGTACTTTTTTCTTTTGAATCAGTTGCGATTTTATTGTACCTACCTATCTTTTATTGTGTTGTCTTTCTTCTTTGACACCTCGTTGCTAGTTTATGGATTCCTTTGTTTGCTATACTTTTTAATTTTTATTTTATTAGCGCTGTATGATTCAACTCTTAATAAATTAATATCAATTGCGGCTTTAGTAATGCATATAAAGTATTGCAAATTTTACAGTTGCTGTGTTATTAAGATGAGAGCCGATGGTTTTTATCTAGCTTGTTTGGCTTTCTTTTTTTTTAAATTAACGTCTACTATATTATATATATGTATATATTGTATGTATAGGGATTTATTCTTATAAATTTTATAGCTTGACTCTTGTTTACTCTATTATGCAGTATCTACTGAGCTTTATTTACAATCAATTATTTATCAAACGCTTAGTTCTTTTTATGCGCTCGCTGCATTTTTGGCTCTCTACATTTCCAATTGTGTGCGTTTTCATGCTTACATGCACACTTTTTACTCTCTACGTATTGATGCCTAGTTAAGTGTGTACACGTGTGAGTGTGCACTTAATTACATGCACGTAGAGATTTTATACTGATTGGTATTTTCGGATTCATTTCCTTATTTACCAACCACGCCAACATGTTTTGAGATAGCAAGCAAGTTTTTCAAAGTAGTGTGCTGGAAAATTCGCAGACTGCCCATGTACCGAATGATGCGGTACGTATATTACTGAATTCTTGCTGCACTGCCCATTGTCATCCGAAAAGGCAGTTTCAAACTGTGCTATTCTTACGGAAAGCGAAAATTTAGTCGAGGTATTTTAGATTTAATTATATTTACGTATGGCCCTATTAAAAAACCTCCTTTTCCAAAGAACAGAGCTTAATTCTCTCCTCATTGCTTGATCACGGAAAAATATAAGCTATATATCCGATAATACATTTACATGTTCCTCCCTGTTATTGGGTTCCAAATCATGCAGTAAGTGTACTATAGATTATTTCCGTGCGTCATATAGCTACTTAGTACAACGAGTGCGTCTAGGCCAGGCCCGCTGCACAGCATCTAGCCGTGTGTACTGTAATTACCACCGCCAAGGAGGTTATGTTTTCGTCGGGTTTGTCTGTCTGTCTGTATGTTTGTCTGTCTGTCTGTCACAAAGATAACTCAAAAAGTTATGAACCGATTTGGATGAAATTTACAGGGATTGTTAGGTATGTTAGGAGGAACAGATGATTAACTTTTGGTGAAGATCTGTCCCTCCGTTTGTTTGTTTGTCTGCCTCATTTTTCTTGATGCCATAACTCAAAAAATTATAGATGGATTTTGATTAAATTAACATGAGTTGTTAGGTATATAACAAAGAGTAAATGACCAAATTTTGGTAATGATTCGTTGGTTTGTTCGTTCGTTTGTCACTGTTTTTCAATTTTATGCTTGTTAGCACAATAACTCAAAAAATAATGAATAAATCTTTATGAAATTTATAGGGATTGTTATTATTGTTAAAATACATAAATGATCAAATTTTGATGCAGATCGGTTTGTTCGTTTGTATGTTTGACTCATGTTTGTCATAACGTTTGTTAACAGTATAACTCAAAAAGTTATGAACGGATCTTCAAGAAAATTGAACAAGCTATTATTAATAAAAAAGGGCACAAATGATCAGATTTTGGAGTTTGTACAAAGAAAATTATGGTTTCAGAGCCAATTTGAATATTTTTCTACCGTTGCTCCACTTGGCCGAGGTATGCTCTCTCAGAGTGCTCTAGTTATCAGTGTAATTCAAGGATACGGTAAGTAGTTAGTTTCAATGTGTGCTGTAACATACGGCAGTGGTTTAGTGGATGGTAACTGGATCGAAACGCTATATGCAAATACGTTAAAAAAATTAGTGTCTCTACGTAAACATACAACCTACCGCGTAGCACAAATTCTAATAAAAGAATCTATGTATGAGGCAATAAACAGACACTGTTCGCGGGCGTGAAGAGTCGCCAGACACTAGAGTAGCTCCCAACACGCAGTGTCGTCAATACTGCGCCGCTTTAGCTTTGCTTCACCGGGGGGTATTTAAGTTGAATTTGTTTCTCACGTGATCAAATGATGCTGAGGTTATCGTGACTTCTAGTACAACATTGGTTCTTAATATTTTCATCACAAGCTCGTATTGCAGAAATAAAATCTAAGCACTTCGTAACTGACAAAATTATCACCTAAGTCGCAGAATGCGCGTAGAATGTAACAGACGAAGAAGAAGAAGAGCTCAGCCGGCCTATAGGCGCTTGAAAATGAAGATTCACCTTGCGTCCTTGTCTCTGTTATGACTTTCGGATAAACTTTTATGATAAGAAACTCGGCGGCTTCCCTCTCGGTCGTGATGGATGCGTTACAGAGTGAAGATTCGCCATTGGTCTCTTCTGACTTTATGGGCAACCTTTGTTGTGAGGAGCTCGACGGCTGCGCTCGTGGCTGCACGTAGCAAGTGAAGATTCACCCTGTGTCAGCGCGCGTCTGTTTTGGAGCAACTTTTGCGGTGAGAAACTCGACGGCCTTCGTCGCTGCTGCCTTATTAGCTGCAGGCTGCGGCGGCCTTGCTGCCCAGGTGGCTTTTTTGGCCAATAATTTAGAGGCGAAATGAAGCCTTATAGACTGAGGAAAACTTGCAGCTAGTCGAGGTGGCCGCCGTATCATGCTGAGAAATTTCTAGTTAATGTAGCTAAATGCTGCATGCAAACACTTTTGGCCGTGAAAACCCTAGATAATAGGTCTTCGTACTAAATATAGGTATTATACAATACTTGGAGTCTCTACATTGGCTCGTTTGCGACTACAGTGACGACACAACTCAAAAATTGGGTATTTTGAGTTATTGCTCCATCACAAAGCTCGCGTCAAGTTCTATTATTGTTATTATATAATAACGCCACAACTGAGTCTGTAATAGTGGCCGCTTGAGGAAGGTAATTATCAATTGATACCTACTTAAGAAAATACGGCGATATTAGAACTGTTTTCGCCTCTCCTTAAAAAATCAATTTTTTAGTAATCACACTGTTGTCGCAACGAGCGATATGTTGTCTCCATTTCGAGACGGTAAGTTTTACTGTGTTGTTGTTCCCATATTAAACATTCGTAAAACATTAACTTTTCTAACACCGTATATAAGTTGATAGGAATTCGTGAAGTTGTATATAGTTTACTGCACTGCTAATGAATGTTTACTACACCTTTCTGCTGGTCACTCAGTATAACCCCTTCTACTGGTGCTGCATGTACTCTACTGTACGTGTCTGGATTTCCCCAGTTGAGGGGTATCTCTTTCAGGAGTTTTCTATGTTTTAGGAGTCTTTGTATGAGGAACCATCACAGTTTCCTGCGTTAGAAGATCTGTTATGTGTATCGTATTATAAAGACTTAAGAAACATCCTTCTGTGATTTTCACAACGAAATGCGTTTGGTAAATTATCTGTGACGTTAACTCGACATTTCTCTGTGCAGTATCTGCTGTGCTGAAATTGAGAAATGTTTGAAAATGTTAACAGTTGTCAACTGAAACTAGGCTACATCGGAGTTTTCAAAGAATGAAACAACGCTCTTTTTTATTATTATTACCCTAAAAGAAGCCTCTAGTTGCCCCGGAAACTTTTTGTGATTACAGCTTCTGAACTGAGGTGGCCAAGACTTCTGTAAGTACACTTATATTGATATTTTTGTAGCTGTACCCTCTGTAGAAAAATGCTAAATACCTATACACTGGCGTTAAGCTAATGTAGAGCTTTGTTCAGAGTGATATGAACTCCCCATTGCAGTGTTCACTGTATTTGAACTTCCATGTTTCAAACACACAGACTTATAAATGTTCCTTTCGTTGTTCTGTGTTACGTGCACAAAATTATGCATGTGACCGGAGTCGCACTCAGCGCATTTGTCCGTTCTGAACTTCTGTCACTAATAGTATATGAATTATCATTGTAGCTATCATGAAATTAACCTCATCAAAAGCACTACGTACATCATAAACGATCATTTAAACAATACTGTTCATAAGAGATACAAAACATTTATGTTTTCCTCATAAGAATAAGAAGAAGAAGAACGTAGATGCTTCCGTAGCACTGAAGCTGTGCCGGAGGCACAGGCGCCAAACTCACCGCGCGCTATGTACGTTTGCGATTATTCTATGTACGTTTATCGCTGTGCGTGCGAGCTGCGTTCAAGGTACGTGTGCTGTGTCCCATTGACCAAAATTTCTGCATCGCAGATTAGGTTAGGTAAGCTTAGGCTAGGTTAGGTAGTGCTTCTTGTAGTCCTTCTGGTGGTGGTGACGCGGCAAGAAAGCTTACTTGAACGCACGCACAACGATGAACGTACACAGCGCGGCGAGTTTGGCGCCAGTGCGGCCCGGAGATGCTAAATCACAGATCTAACAGGCACCTTCCCTACCGCCCTCCCCCTTGCATCGCTTATTCGTTAAACATAAAACACCCCATCCACACATGTAGATCTTTTCGTTCTAGAATATGTAAAGCAGTGGTCTCTCATATAACATTACCTATTCAGCAAATGAATGTGCGAAGCTTTAGTCTCTACCTAACATTACCTATACGACCATTCATTGTGTAAAGTATTGGTTTCTTCCCAACATTGCCTGTTCAACAATGGAATGTGCAAAGTAATGGTATCTTCATAACATTAACTATTCAACAATTCAATATGCAAATCATTGGTTGCTTTCTAACATTACCCACTCCACAAATGAAGGTATGGAGCATTGGTTTCTTTCTAACATTACTATAATCTGTTCAGCAATTGAATATGTTAAGCATTGGTTTCCCCCTAACAATTCCTGTTTGAAAGTTGAATGCAAAACCTTGATTGCTCCGTAAAAGTCCCTACTTAGGTACCTATTCGGCAGTAGCATGTGCGAAGCATTGATTTCTCGCTTTCATCACCTGTTCGCAAAAACGACAACAATATCACTGATTATAAATCAATGTATAGTAAAGCCCGAACCCGACACGGTTGTATCTCTCTCTAACATCAGCTGCTCACCCAAAGGACAACGGCAACACTTGGGTTTTGGCCCACAAATTTGTCAGAGAAGATGAAGAGCGCGAGAGCCGGCGAGCGAGGTTAGGTCAGCCGCAACTCGCCGTTACAGGCGGGCCAGGGTACCGTTAGAAAGAATGCGCACCTCGGGCTGCTCCCTCTCCGCAGGATATGGGATCTTCTTCACCTGTTCTGCCAAAGGCACGTACCATATCCGTGTGAAGAAAACGTACCACCTGCCGTGTCTTTTGACCACGGGCGGATTTAAAATCGAAGAAGAGTACGGGCCTAGCCCAGATAACTGAGAGAGTTTTTGGTATATGAAAAAACTGTATTTTTCAACCTTCAGATATGCATTATGCCAGGTACTGTATATGTGGGTTAAGGCGGCCAAATAAACTTATCAATTGGTTACTAACGAGAGCCTGTTGTTTCTTCATTAGTAAAATTCTGATCCGAGGCTTTTCAGAAGCCTGTGACGCTGTCATGACCAACACCAACTGCAACTTCGATTTTCGCAGTTGCGGCGCCAATAAATTTGCATTGGGGCAGCTGAGGGGGAGGAGATCTGGAGTAAGATGTGATGGGGTTTCACGTTGCTGTGGGATACATGTATGTTGGTTATAAGCTAGCACTATTGGGAAACTCGGGAAGCTGAGCCTTGACTTCCCAAGCTCCCTCTTGGCACTGCCACTGGCTGCTCGTAGGAATCAATGTTTGAAACATCGTCTATGAAGAATGTCGGGAGTCTCCATTGCAGAGAAACTTTAATTTTTAATAAGAGGTAGCCATAAATTTCGTTCAATTTTTCTAAAAAAAAAAATAAAATTAAAAAGCGAGTTTCAGTGATGCCGTTGCTTCTGCGCAACGAGCACTACGTAAATACTCTATCTACTTTTTCTCTGTTTCTTCTCAAAATTACTTTTTTTCCGTTTATTACCAAGCTCGTGTTTATTATCTCGTGTCTACGTCAGCACCAACACAAAATCGAAACTTAACTGATTTATTTACTTACACATTTCATTATTACAAATCGGGATTTTCGGTGTAGTTGATATGATAATATATATAATCAGCATACGCGATTTATGTAGCTTATGATGCCACTTTTTTCAGTACCGGTAGCTACTTCATTTTCAAAGCTATACTGAGTGCTGTTGTTGACGGTCTCAGTGTAATGGTGTTCTAGTGTTACCGAGCCTATAGAGGATGCATTCATGTGATGGTAGTTAAGGCTTGAAACTTATTATCCTACTATGCATACCTCAGTGACTGCATGTTTTGTCTTTTCTTTGGATCCCATGCTGTGGGTAGCGAGACTTATATTTCGAATAGAAGTACCTATATAAGAGTCCGTCAGACTCAGTGTATTACAGCGAGAATCACACATCTAAAACTTCTTCATCATTATTATGCACGCGTCACATAGCCTATGTATTACTAGGACCGTAACTGAGCTCTGCGTTGATTCATCCGAATTTGTTACTTCTAAAGCTTGCTTCATTTTATATATATAAAGAAAGTGTTCACTCATCAAAAAATTTGCCCTTCTTTACTCATACAGACATAGCCAAGTAATTCAAGTGAATCCTGTTTAGCTAGTCTATTCGGCAGTAGCGGTTATTATCGTTGTTCGGCTTAGCGAAATTTTCAACTACATAGTGTAGTGCAATAACTATAGTTGATATTCTTACAAGTAGTCCTTGATATAGATCAGATCATATTCGTTTTATACAGTTTTGTATTGTAAGATGAAAAAAATTATTTTCACGTATATTCAGTACTTTTGATTCACGAGCACATGCATGCTGCGAGCTCCTGAACTAAGAACTTTTAGCCTGAAACTACGCGTGAAACAAGCAAAACCGCTAGCGAGCACTTCCTGTATTTCAGAAAAAAGCTCAGTGTGCTGCTAGTCAATGGCAACCCCTCCTAAAAACTAAGAAAATAGGGTGAACTCTGCCTTAGTTTAATCGACACTCAACTTTCTATATAAAATTTAAAATTTGCCCCCCAGCTGTAATTGAGCATAGTCCCCTGTACTTCCACCGCACACTGCAGGTCACGACCCTTGGGTTCATAGCTCGTACCTAATTGCACTGGAGTGCGACCTGCAGGCCCATTGTCTAACATCGCTTAACCCTGTCACTGCGCGGCTTGTAAGCCCTGGCGCTCTTCTTCCTGTTACGCTTTGTGTCCTATAGTATTAGTAGTATTATATAAAACTGTTTTTGGTATTTCCCTGTCTCTGGGCGGCTTGTAAGCTCTGGCCCTCTTCTTCCTGTTGCGCTTTGTGTCCTATAGTATTAGTAGTATTATATAAAACTGTTTTTGGTATTTCCCTGTCTCTGGGCGGCTTGTAAGCTCTGGCCCTCTTCTTCCTGATGCGCTTTGTGTCCTATAGTATTAGTAGTATTATATAGAACTGTTTTTGGTATTTCCCTGTCTCTGGGCGGCTTGTAAGCCCTGGCGCTCTTCTTCCTGGTGCGCTTTGTGGCGTGTAATAACCGACCGCTGTAGCCGGAACCTGGGTTGTATATCTAACTGTATCGGTCTCTACCGTAGCTGTGTCCTGCGACTGTCCGAGTACAGTCTACTGGGGACAGAATGCTCTGGTTGTTATAGGGCAAATGCGGTACCGGGAAATTTGCTTCTGGAGGGAGAGGGGGTGAAGTGAAATATTGAAGAGCTTTACGCTGGGTCAGGATACATGTATATTAGTTACATGATGGACATATGGGGGGCGGAACTGAGCGGATGCTTTCTCATTATTGGGGGTTCACGCCTCCGCTCCCAGCCCCCTTGTCACCGCCACTGTTGTGGGAGGTCATGCCGTGCTACAGGTACAGCTTCTTTGCCACGCCCCCCGAAGTAGATGACTGTTGAGTGGCTGATGGGACTCTTGCTGTTGTCAATGTTATGTTTTCTCAATTTCCCGGTAACTCTGACATGAAGCTTAGATAGATAGCTGGCAGTAGACGGATCAACAGGCCCCTTCTCACAGAGGGACGGAACTGACGCTCCGGCCCTCTGTGAGCTATTGCTATTATGTCAGCATAATTTGGATGGCATTTTTCGTCTTTTTTGGTGCGCCGCGCCGACTATTATGATAGTACCTATTAAAAAAGAATTTTAGAATCCTGGAATTTTCGGAATTTTTTGGAATTTTACACTGTAGAATTGTATTTTGGTGTTTCTCTGTCTCCCTGTGACTTACTAGCCATGTCATTTTCCATAGTGTGCTCTTTTCTCATAGTAACAGTCTTGTGTAGAATGTTATTTTGTATCTTTTGTGTTGCACTGCGGTTTACTAACAACACGTATATATAAGCACGTATGGGAACAGTATATGCATATATCTGTGTTTCCCGCGTTTTTTAGTTGCGAACTGGTAGCGACACGGGGAGGTTGTGATTTGTTTGCTGATGATGCATATATCCCAGCGGGCTGTGTTCTTCCGTACGGACTCTGTATCCCACTGTTCAATACCGTCTGTGATAATATGTACCGTACTCGTTTTGTAGTTTTCACTNAATCGTTCGAATCTGCGCTGTATTGAATACAAGTGGAGACAGCTGAGTCGTTTGTGGTAATCGTACTCCTGCATGCCTCGAATTTTGGCCGTGAACGATCGTTGGATACCTTCAAGTTGACTTAGCGAAATTTTTCAACTACATAGTGTAGTGCAATAGCTATAGTTGATATTCTTACAGGTAGTCCTTGATATAGATCAGATCATATTCGTTTTATACAGTTTTGTATTGTAAGATGAAAAATTTTTTTTCACGTATATTCAGTATTTTGGATTCACGAGCACATACATGCTGCGAGCTCCTGAACTAAGAACTTTTAGCCTGAAACTAGGCGTGAAACAAGCAAAACCGCTAGCGAGCACTTTCTATATTTCAGAAAAAAAAACTCAGGGGGCCGCTATAGTCAATGGTAATTCCTCCTAAAAACTAAAAAAATAGGGTGAACTCTGCCTTAGTTTAATCGACACTCAACTTTCTATATAAAATTTGCCCCCCTGCTGTAATTGAGCGTAGCCCCCTGTACTTCCACCGCACGCTGCAGGTCATGACCCTTGGGTTCATAGCTCGTACCTAATTGCAGTGGAGTGCGACCTGCAGGCCCATTGTCTAACATCGCTTAACCCTGTCACTGCGCGGCTTGGAAGCCCTGGAGCTCTTCTTCCTCTTGCGCTTTGTGTACTACAGTATTAGAAATATATAGAACTGTTTTTGAGGTTTCCCTATCACTGCGCGGCTTGCAAGCCCTGGCGCTCTTCATCCTGGTGCGCTTTGTGGCGGGTAATAACCGACCGCTGTAGCCGGAACCTGGGTTGTATATCTTACAGTATCGGTCTCTACCGTAGCTGTGTCCTGCGACTGTCCGACTGCAGGCTGCTGGGGACAGAATGCTCTGGTTGTTATAGGGCAGAGGCGGTACCGGGACATTTGCTTCTGGAGGGGGAGGCGGTGGAGTGAAATATTGAAGAGCTTTACGCTGGGTCGGGATACATGTATATTAGTTACATGATGGACATATGGGGGGGGGGGACTGAGCGGAGGCTTTCTCATTATTGGGGGTTCACGCCTCCGCCCCCAACCCCCTTGACACCGCCACTGTTGTGGGAGGTCATGCCGTGCTACAGGTACAGCTTGTTTGCCACGCCCTCCGAAGTAGATGGCTGTTGAGTGACTGATGGGACTCTTGCTGTTGTCAATATTATGTTTCTCAATTTCCCAGTAACTCTGACATGAAGCTTAGATAGATAGCTGGCAGTAGACGGATCAACAGGCTCCTTCTCACAGAGGGCGGGCACTGACGCTCCGGCCCTCTGTGAGCTATTGCTTTTATGTCAGAATACTTTAGATGGCTTTTTTCGTCTTTGCTGGCGCCCCGCGCCGACTATTATGATAGTACCTATTAAAAAAGAATTTTAGAATCCTGGAATTTTTGGAAATTTTTTGGAATTTTATACTGTATAATTGTATTTTGGTGTTTCTCTGTCTTCCTGTTACTTAGTAGCCATGTCATTCTTCATAGTGTGCTCTTTTCTCATAGTAACAGTCTTGTGTAGAATGTTATTTTGTATCTTTTGTGCTGCACTGCGGTTTACTAACAACACGTACATATAAGCACGTAGGTATGGGAACAGTATATGTATATAGGTATCTGTGTTTCCGCGTTTTTTAGTTGCGATCCCCGAACTGGTAGCGACACGGGGAGGTTGTGATTTGTTTGCTGATGATGCATATATCCCAGCGGGCTGTGTTCTTCCGTACGGACTCTGTATCCCACTGTTCAATACCGTCTGTGATAATATGTACCGTACTCGTTTTGTAGNAGCGACACGGGGAGGTTGTGATTTGTTTGCTGATGATGCATATATCCCAGCGGGCTGTGTTCTTCCGTACGGACTCTGTATCCCACTGTTCAATACCGTCTGTGATAATATGTACCGTACTCGTTTTGTAGTTTTCACTCTCCACTTTAGCTTGACTGGTACAATTAATCAGTTTGAGGAGGTGAAAAACTACAGGGCTGCAATACTGTTAATTGTGTCGATGATCATAAGTCCTGCGAATAATAAGCCTCTTCTAAACAGCAAGCACAGCTAAGTCAGAGCAAAGGATTTTGCGTGATAAATGTTACAGCGCTAGTAAGCGCGTATAATTGCTATAATGCATAGGCTGTCACTCATCTTGCTCGAGTAGGATGTCAAATGCTTCAATGTGATAACTGCTTGATGCAATGCAGATCCGAGAGTGCCTCGTAGCGTAAGACCGTCACCAGTGGTAGGAGAGGCTGAAAGTCTTGAATCAACAGTTTCGGTATTTTTCACATCTAGGTCAACCCATGGCTCTTGACTGTCTTAAAGAAATGGCGATGATAGTTCGACTTCTACTGGAAATTTTTTCGTATAAAGACATACATATAGACACATAGAGAACGAAAACATTATCATTTCCCTCACTTCGTTCACGGATGACAGCATAACCATCCAACTGTGGGGACGGGAGGGAGAGTTCGTTGGCCGTGCGTTGGTCTGCCTGTCGTGGCGCCACGACAATAGCCATAATTACGTGGCGTATGTTACGCGCTTATCTGTCGGAACTTCTTCCAGCTGGAGAAAACACCTGAGCTGACGTACCATATCCTCGGACGATGGTACGATGACTTTACTTAGCTGAATTTAGAACTCGCTGTACATAGGTACCGAGACCTCTTGGACTTTGCTACGCCTCCCGAAGACGACGAGGAGCCATATAGCGACCTAATCACTGCATTGGAAGTCTATAACGCCCTCACACAATGCAAAAAATACAAGTTCCGGCTCTGATAGTATACACTACAAGATGCTGAAACGCATGCACCATTGAGCGGTTTGGGCACTCATAACAGTAGGTATGCAACAAAATTTGAACAATGCACGACTATCCAGAACAATGGCGCCTCGCCACTGTAATAGCTTTCATAAAACCAGATAAACCTCCCACGGAACCAAGTAGCTACCGCCCCATTGCGTTGACCAGCTGGCCCGGAAAAATCATGGAGAAAATCGTGAACACCCGCATGATGAAATACCTAGAAGCCAGCAAGCTCCTCTGCAACGTGCAACACGGTTTTCGACTGCCCCGTAACACCACCGATGCCATCGTGCGTATAAAAAATCACATCATAGAGAACAATACATCTAAGGGGCACACTCTCTGTGTCTTCTTTGATCTTAAAAAGGCATACGATACAGCTTGGCGACACGGAATATTCCTATAACTGCACAAAATAGGCATAACCCAATTAAAAATTTCAGCAGTCATTCCAGCGGCGCTGCGCAATTTTAAGCCGTACATACACCCGCGAACTCCGCAGTAATTGCGCAACGGCTGCGCAGTTATGTCCGCTTTTCAAGG
>LQNS02000228.1:6098746-6111096 GCA_001587735.2 Parhyale hawaiensis
GGCTAAAGCCTCAGGGGCTTCCTAAATCCGTTTTTTTCTCTCTTCCGCTCCAACTACACTGTCTGACATCTTTAACTCCGCATATCAGCGGCTATTGATCATAATTTCATGTATTCGTGATCCTCTCTTTTGCTGAGACTCTTCTCCCTCCTCGTTTTTTTTTTCTCTTTTTCTCTTTCTCCCAGTCGTTTATATCCTACTCACTTCATGGCAATAGCTCTTAGAAGGCCGGGGCGCAAGTTTCGGTGTCTCTTTGAGAATGGGCCCGTTGGTTCGTCTACTGCCGCCTATCTAATATAATCTAATGATGAAATACCTAGAAGCCAACAAGCTCCTCTGCAACGTGCAACACGGTTTTCGGCTGTCCCGTAACACCACCGATGCCATCGTGCGTATAAAAAATCACATCATAGAGAACAGTGCACCTAAGGAGCACACTATCTGTGTCTTCTTTGATCTTAAAAAGGCATACGATACAGCCTGGCGACACGGAATATTCCTCTAACTGCACAAAATAGGCATAAGAGGTAAAATGGCTTATTACTTGCATTTTTTGAGCGTGCGATGTTTCTGGGTCAGAGTGGGACAGGCCTTCTCCCTTGTGATGACGCAGAATGAAGGGGTTCCGCAGGGGAGCGTCATTAGTTGTAGCTAGGTACCCTGTTCCTACTAGCAGTTAACGACATCATAGCAGACCTTCCCCAATTCGTGCATGGGCCACTATATGTAGATGACCTGATGCTATACACCTCCTCGAGACATCTGGAAGTTCTACATCGACAACTAAAGAGAGCCATTGGACGCGTTTGTAATTGGGCGACCGACCATGGCTTCGCTTTTTCTACTGCCAAGTCCTCTGCGCTTCACATCAGGTATGCCAGGGATGTCATGTCACTCGAACTTACTCTGTACGGACAGCGGATAAACTATCACGAAGAGGTGAAATTCCTCGGAATGATAATAGATAGAAGACTGTCCTGGAAACCCCACGTCGAGATGTTGAGAACGCTATGTGTAGGGCCTATCAGCGGGAGATTACTTGCGATACTACATACCTAGTGCCACTCCCTGGTGTTAACCTATAAATAGGAGACGCTCCAGTGAGAGATAGCTCATTTTCCCCACAAGACTCGTCCCTACAGGTCTTGTGTACGAACGTTACCTGATACCTACAACTTACGCTGTACCACTGCACTTCTCAATAGCGATCTACGAGTATCTCTGCGAGTGTTCTTACCCTATCTATTACTAAGTCATCTGGCACCGCGAACCCTGTCATCCGTCGAAGGGAATAACACCCCAGCTATAGCGAGATAGGTACAGAAGACTGAGTACCTCTGACAGCTACGCTCGAGCAAGTACCCACAGGTACCGGGACCTGCCCAAATGCATGCGTAGGCTCAACGTATTCAAGCACCTGACCACACTGTCTTGGGGCGGCGACCGACAAACCCTTCTATACCTCTATCAAACCCTTGTACGCTGCAGGCTGGACAATGGCTGTGTCGTATATCAGTCTGCGAGAACTAAAGTCCTAAAATGACTGAACGCTGTGCACGATGCAGCACAAAGGCTATGCACCAGAGCCTTCCGTACATCACCCATACCAAGTCTTCTCGCTGAGAGTGGCGAACCCAGCCCGCAGCAGCGCAGGGTGCAACTTACCTACCGTACCTATCAGTACCTAGCCCGCTTAGAACAAGTCCCACAATCCCCGGCCTGGAACAGTGTGTGCCAAGACCGGGCAGAGGGAGCAGATTTTCCGTACACACTTCCCTCCTCCAATGACTATGAAGCCCTCTCCTTCATAGCGGAAATCGAGCCGTTTAAGGTGGCCCCCTGTCCTGTTCAGAGATAAGCCAACCTGGCGCATACCAGTTTCAACGTTTTGCCCGGGCACGTAATATCCAAAAAAGAAAGACTCCCATCCCCCACTTACTAAAAACTCTACCCACATCTATACCGATGGTTCTAAAATGGGAGACCGAGTTGAATGCGCTGCCGCTGCGGCTGGTGAAACAAGAGCATGCCGGCTATTACCGGAGATCTTTATTCTCACTGCCGAGCTGTTCGGCGTGTGCGGGTCTCTGCTCCTCATTAGACAGAGCGATGAGAACAACTTTACCATATTCTCCGACTCACTGATTTGTGATGGACCTCACTAGTTTCGAGGGATTTGTATGAATTGGCAAGGGCCTTGATACAGGTCCATTCGAGCTCGACAGAAAGTCCGAAGCTAAACATTCCAGGGGATGCAAAATACAAGCAAATTCAGGGATTTTGACTGGACTTCTCCCTCCAACTTACACCTACAGACAAAGTTAAGGAAACATGGGGAGGTTACGATAATTATTGTTACTCTAATTGTACTAAAATACCGGTACAGTTCACAGTTACAGGCATATCACCTACAATTGATAATCTCTACAACGCGTCAACGCCCCCACTAATCCTCAGCCAAATTAGACATTGAAACCCGTACAAGAAGGATGGATATACTCAACTTTGCGCTCGTAGGGGTCTTCAGTTCACTCCGGCCTCACCGGCTAATTGAGCTATACACTGCTCTATATATGGCACGCCGCTCGCCAGACACTCACGCCAGGATCTGCCGACCCATCGCAAAAATCTACACTCGCACAGATTCCGCACTGTTAGGCTTATCTTTTATATAGAAATTACGCTACTTCTGAGAAAGGTTTTGAAAAGCTTATTATCGAAATGAATTTAACTTGATCAAAGTTATAAATATTGTTGCCTTGGCTATGGGAAATAATTCACATAAATCTTAGGAAATTAAGCTAACTGGCAACTCTTACTGTCTTTGTATTCCTTGAAGGCACCCCCAGTTATGTGGGACGAAGCGAGGCTGGGGTAGCCCACAGTTCTTTGTCAGCTGCACCGTTATTTCTAGCTATTTTGAACAAAATCGCCCTGAATTAACCCAATATTCTAAAATAAGTAGAGTATGAGAAATCTAAATAATGGGTACATTTCGTAAATAGGTGTTGGCAGGCGTAATCAATATTTTGACATTACGTAAACCGACCCTATGAGTAATAGTAACATTATATTGGGCAATTTGATAAAAGGGACATTTTGGGGCGAGATGTCAGGGGCACGGGAAAATAAAACGCCGTGCTCGTGACAGATTGTAGTACAGGCCATTCGAGCATAGGACACCATCGACCCCGTCATCAACCGAATAGTAAGTACGATAAAAAAATTGCAAGGGGATGGAAAGTCCGTGTGCATCTGTTGGGTGCCTGGTCATGTTGACATCGCGGGCAGTGAGCTCGCTGATGAGCAGTCGAGGCAGAGGGTCCTGTAGGATTTGCCCGCGGCAAACATTGCAGTCCACTGCCGAGACTATTACCCACTAATCAAGCGAAACCTGCGCGAGCTATGGCAACCCCAGTGGCTGGCGCAGAGAAATAATAAATTACGAACAATCAAAGAAACCGTCCGACAGTGGCACTCGTCAAATAGTGACGACCGCCGAATGGACGTCGTACTGTGCCGACTGCGTATTGGGCACACGAGACTTACTCACAACTATCTGCGGATGAGGCGTCCGCAACCCTATTGCGACGACTGCGTCATAGCTCTCACTGTCTTGCATTTAATGGCCGAGTGTCCCACTTCCTCCGACGAGCGGAGGGACTGCTATCCGGACCTGCATGGTCGAGATACCGACTCCATCGTCCGATAAATGCTTTCTGAGGGACCTCGCGGCCAATTTAATAGAAATGCCCTTAAGACTTATCTTACCAGATGTAACCTGTGTAACCAACTATCACAAACTGTGATGAGCCCATTACGACAAATGCTATCGTCAACTACGGCCCTGCCTGTTTCTTTTTGAACTACATATACTATATGTAAAATTAATAATGTTATCCTTACTACTTTACAATATGAAATGCGACAAATTTCACGCCCTAGCGGCGCACGAGCCTGTGGCTAAACACACGAATAGTTCTTCGCGATAAAGGCAGTGTGCCACTGAAGTGCTAGTAAAAATTTCTACTACTACTGTACATGGGTACCGTATGTTTACTCGATTTTGACATTATGATCTACATAGTCCAATCCATTAAGCCTTAACTTGTGTCGGAATTTCAATCGTTGGCTTTCGAATCGCCTTAGAGTTTCAGTGGCAGATTGCCGGCCGATTTCGCTTGAGACGTATTCAACGCAATCCTTCCCAGCAGGAGTCTGCATGCAGCACACAAACACGAACAGACCAAATGATCATCGCCAAAATGTAATACTGATGCAAATCAATTAACAATTTAAGTAAATTTCATAAGGATCTGTTAGCAACTTCTTTAATTATTTTGCTAACTATCCCAAAATCAAACGCAGAAACAAACAAACTAACAAATGACTGGACAGATCGTCGCTAAAATTTCTTCACTTACTCTTCATAATATATCTACCTAACAACTCATGCAAATTTTACAAAAATTCTTCGATATTTTTTCAAGTTAAAGCATTAAAAAAATGAAGCAGATAAACAAACGAACGGATCTTCACCAAAACTTAATCATCTATTCCTCCTACAAGGTGCCAAAAATGCTAAAAAATACTAAAATGGAAAAGGTGCAAAAAACGTGCTAAAATCAAGTGAAAAGTGCTAGAAAAAAAATACATTTTACTTGTGTCATTTGTAGCCATTTCTGCGGTCGTTCATTCAGAATAACTGTTCTAATATGCAGCTATGTATCGAATTTTTGGCTACGTGACCGGATCTTCACCTGCTCCCGTGTGAGCTGAGTTTGGTGGTAATGACAATGGTAAGGAGATAATCTCAAAACCCGATGCTCTGCTTCTTCAGCAATTTCGTCAATTACGTATGTAGTCATTACATTCAGTTTCTTTGCAAGCTCCCGCAACTGTGCTTTGGTAGCGTTCTCTGGAGGTAAATCTGATTTCCCCCATTATGTATGTAGTAGGCCTTCTTTTAAGCTGCACGGAGTGATGAAATGCATTGTCTATGCAATTACCGAGTTAGTTGGAAAGTTTGGAAGGAGTTGCTTTCGAAATCATTCTTCAAAAAGTGTGGCGTTCATCTGATGATGACAGCCTCCGCCGTTTTTTGCTTGGAATATTAGCTCTGTGTTCTGTACAAACCCATTATCGTCCCAGCATGAAGAGTAATCAGACGACTACTTTTTCCTGAAGGTGGTTTCACTCCGCTACCTTGTGGCGATGTCGTTTCCTTCCAGCATTTTGTAACCGTTTAATTTTGATTGACGTAAGTTTCAAGTACACAATATTATGGGACGGCTGCTGGACTTCCCTGACATCTCTCAAAACCATAGTACGCAGAACTTGGCACGTACGTTGCTAGAAAGCTATGCCACATGTCATATATAGATTGTAGAACATAGTGGCTCTATGGAAAACTGTTACACATTTTATGATACACGCTTGGGTAAATACATTTAAAACAATAACCAAGGCCTGTTTTCAGCCGTAGAGAAAGTGTCATGTTACCAGTGAAATCATGTTCTAATTAACACTTGCCATAATGGGCGTGACGTCATACCCATCTGGGAACGCCCACAATTGACTTCCTAAAATAATTTTACTGTCGTCTTGTAAGCGCTTATAAGTATCCCCAAAGTCTAACAAAAATATGTAACATACTTCTTTAGCTTGTCTCCTCTATTTTTTTGCAGGAAAAACGTTTTTCTTTCTACAACCGCAAAGTAATTCGAGGTACTAGGTACATGAGTTATAACACGTAAGTAGCTTGATAAATCTGAGCCCTGATTCGCTATATGATCAACGAACTTTATTCGATCGTACGGCACTCCGAGGTGTACAATGATGATACCTCAGCTGAAGTAATAGCCTAAAATTACTGTACTTTTCCCTTTTGCAGCGGACCTACTTTTCCCGGGGAAACCAAAGCTGAACGGCCTAAATCTGGTATAATGTCAGATCTCTGTATGCTTTCCCAAGCAGTGAGTCGTCTGACGAATGTGCTTTATCTCTGTCAGACGGAAACCTGTCTGCAGCGTCATACAGCGCCGTCGTGTATACTTAGGCAGTTCGAGAGGACCTTCCGACAGCACTCGTCCATGTAGTTCTAGAGTAACACGTCGTTAGGTTAATATTACAGGTACCGTAGGTACTGTAAAACCACAGTACTGGAAAAGGGACCTTGCCTTTACTGTGGTGAAACATTACCGTATGTTATATAACACTGGAATATCTAAGGTAATTGTACAGGTCCCGTGCGGTATAAGACTGAAATATCTAAGGAAATGGTAAAGTGGGTACCGGTTATTCTTGCTACAAGAACCATGCCGTAAAAATTTCCCGTACTTTATATTATGAAACTGAAATATCTAAAGCCCGGTGCCCACTTAACAACTTTCGTTACCGCCATAGCAGCCTAGTGGCAACTGAGCTATACGGTATACTCCGTTTGCTTAGCCGCGGCACGGCTTCAGTTTGTGCAAAGTTCACTATATAAAAAGTAGTCGAAAATATTAGTCGTTGCTACAATTGTTAGACCATAGTAAGGGGTAATGGTGAATTTCAACTGTTGCTCCTAATTATGAGCAGTTTAAGTACACAAAGATTGATGTTTCAAGACTTGGTGCACGATATTTAAAGACTTCTTTCTGAAGTCACGGCCACGACTACGTAGACGAATTATTATCATTAAAATTTCACACCCGGGCCCCCACGGACAGGTAGCATGACCCAAATGAAGCACTTTGCAACACCGGGAAGCTCGAAACGCTGCTGAAGGAAATCAAACAAAAAGCCATTAACAGCTGACTTAAACGCCTATAGGCCAACACGACCGAAAGCCGATGCTGGCAATGAGTTTCAAACCCCAACAGTCCATTGTACGAAGCACCAACCAAACTGATTTGTTCGGCACCTAATATTCTCCGACGTGAAAGAGTGCCCACCGACCGCAGCACGTGTAAATTTTCTAGAGACCAATGCCTCTCATTATTGTCTACCTTATAAAACATACAGAGTTCGGCCACTCCTCTCCTGTGGGACAGGTTCACAAGATCATCATCCGCGCACAGCCTGCTGGCCTAACTAACAAGTTAGTCCAACAGGCGTAAGTGACTGTCAGCAGCTGTAGCCCAGACCGGTGAGCAATACTCCAGCACAGGCAGCAAAAAAGCATAAAAGCATCTGCGGACAACCTCACTGTCACCAAACACAGAATTTACCTTACGCAGGAGCCCAATCTTACTTGAAGCACGTGACACCAGTCGCCTAATATGCTGCTCAAAAGTAAGCTTCTCATCAAAGACAACACCAAGAATTTCCAAGGAGTTAAACTCCTGAAGTAGAGTGTCCTCTATCTCTAGACGTAGATGCTGCGGTAGAAGTGTCCGAGACCGACTCATGATCATCGACTTGGTCTTGCTGGCATTCTGCTTCATACTCCAAGCCGAGCACCATGCACTAATGCGTGATAAATCCCTATTCAGAGACTGGGCGACAGCATTACGCATGCGGGGAGCAGGTATATATCACTGCTATTAAGGTAGATTCGTCGGCATAGTTAATCATCGTATTTTCCAGCCAAGAAAACATGTCACTAGTATACAGAACGAACAACAGCGGGCCAAGCACCCTACCCCGAGGGACGCCAGACTCCGCCGCAACTGGAGCGCTCAAAACGCCGTCAACAGACACACTCTGCGTTCGCTCAGAAACAAAATTGCGAATGATTGACAGAACCCTACCACCCACTCCAAACCACTTAAGCTGTGGTTAACCCTGTCAAATGCCGCGCTAAAGTTTTACTGTACAAGGCGTGCCTCAGACCGATTATCCAGCTCTGACTGTCTGTAATGGTGTGACACTGACAACAATGCGTGACAACAACCCAAACCAGTTCCGTACGCAAACTGACCAGCAGGCAGCAAACCCATAACCTCATCAAATCGATCAAGCTTACAAGCAACTAATTTCAGGAACACCTTCAACAAAATGGGTGTCAGCGTAATGGGCCGGTAGTTGACAACACGAGGCGACACTGAATAGTTGTGTTGGCTCTAGGCAGCTAGCGGCAACGTGGGCATCGGGCTTAAGGTAATTGTATTGTAATTCTGCAGTTATATCGTTCAGTACAACATTATTGTAGGTAGTCTAATTTACTTTAAGCATCAATCTTCGTTCCAACATCACCCAACGCAGCTGCACAACATGACACCGGTGTCTCCTGGATGCTTGCCATTTGCTCTACAGCTACTTAGTTCAAGCTGTTCAGTAATGTACGGTGCTACCGTGCTGTATACGACAGAGCTGGGCACGTTTATTGCGGCCTTTTCTTTCTCGTTTCCTCGTCGTTCATGGAGGCTCTCCAGCCAGTGGTTCTGGTTCAGTTATTGCATTACGGCCAGTGGCCACGCGTCCTTTACAGTTATTACAATAACGATATATAGCCTGTTGATTGCTTCAGCTCTACCGCAAGTTCCAATCGCTTTTCTTTAAGGCAAATTTGGTTGAAAACAAGCAGGCTTACCGTCTTGCAGCACCGGACCGCAGTAACGGCTGCGGCCAGCCTTGCAGTATACGGCAATCGTAAACTAAGCGTATACTAGATCTAGTTCAGTTCCTCTCTGGAACTAGTTTCGCTCTAACTAATAAAAAATAGAGCAGCGGATAAGCGCGTGTGTGGCAGGCTGCCACGTAGCGGGTGAGCACATAAACAAGAATACGCGCCGTATACCTCGGGTGGTTGAGTAACAAGATACTCTTGAGTAAATAGTCCCTAGTTTTTTATACATTTTTGTTTTTATTGCGAGTAACTATTTTTTCCAGTAACTATATGTGTGCAAGGTAATGTCTTCTTCAAATTGCATTCATCGCTATTTTCGGGTAGAGATTAATTCAAGTAACGATTGGTTCTTACCGCCATTTGTTTCAGTAACGCTGTGATCAAGTAAAGATTGTAGTAACGACTTGTTCGAACAATGATTCATTAGGATAACGACTGGTTTGAATATAATTCATTAGGAAAACGACTTGTTCGAATATGATTCATTAGGATAACGACTTGTTCGAATATGATTCATTAGGATAACGACTTGTTGGAATAATGATTCATTAGGATAACGACTTGTTCGAATAATGATTCATTAGGATAACTACTTGTTCGAATAATGATTCATTAGGATAATGACTTGTTCCGTTATTCGAATAATGATTCATTAGGATAACGACTTGTTCGAATAATGATTCATTAGGATAACAACTTGTTCGAATATGATGCATTAGGATAACGACTTGTTCGAATATGATTCATTAGAATAACGACTTGTTCGAATATGATTCATTAGTATAACGACTTGTTCGAATATGATGCATTAGGATAACGACTTGTTCGAATAATGATACATTAGGATAACAACTTGTTCGAATATGATGCATTAGGATAACGACTTGTTCGAATATGATTCATTAGAATAACGACTTGTTCGAATATGATTCATTAGTATAACGACTTGTTCGAATATGATTCATTAGTATAACGACTTGTTCGAATATGATGCATTAGGATAATGACTTGTTCGAATATGATTCATTAGAATAACGACTTGTTCAAGTATGATTCATTAGGATAGCGACTTGTTGTGATAATGATTCATTAGGATAACGACTTATTCGAATATGATTCATTAGGATAACGACTTGTTCGAATATGATTCATTAGGATAATGACTTGTTCGAATATGATTCATTAGGATAACAACTTATTCGAATATGATTCATTAGGATAATGACTTGTTCGAATATGATTCATTAGGATAACAACTTATTCGAATATGATTCATTAGGATAAGGACCTATTCGAATAATGACTCATTAGGATAACGACTTGTTCCGTTATTCGAATTATGATTCATTATGATAACGACTTGTTCGAATAACAATTCATTAAGATAGCGACTTGTTCGAATATGATACAGTAGGATAAGTCTTGTTCGAATAACTGCCAGTAGTAGCCTATAGTAGCGCTCTGGCCAATCTTAAGACTTGGAAAACTCATGTAAATTCTCTTCTACCTTGAAATTCCGGCAGCACACCGAGATTTAGTATTCGAGAAACCTCCAGTGTGAACCGTGTGATACAGCACTAGCCACTAGAGCACTGGCAAACCTATCTTACTACTATTAATTTGTTCGAGTACATATTTGTTTCAATAACAATTTGCCCGAATAATGATTTGTTAGAGTTATGACATTTCCAGCTACTATTTGTTCGAATAACGATTGTTCGGGTAATGATTTGTAAGAATGACATCTTACTCAACTTCATGATGATACTGCTCATGTGGGGCACCGTGGGTAACCTCCTGAACCTCTCGTCCGAAGACCCTTGGAGAGAGTACCTATAATTGCATCTGTTCCATCTGCGTAGTTCTTGCAGAGACGAATTCCACCACTTAGCTATTGCAACAATCTCTTGCAAAACCGCTAATTGAGAGCAATCGTTGAGCCTGTTAGAAACAGCACTGAAGCCTCATGAGACATCGTACGCATTTCTTAAGGAGACTTATTTCACTGACTTCGCTCTTCTAGGAAATTGTTCCATGGGCTTTCCTCTTGCAGAATTGCAGAAGCCTATTCCATCTGCTTTCCACTTGTAGAAATCTAGTCCTCTGACTTACCTTTGCAAAAAACTGTGTCTGTCGCTTTACCTTTGCCAGAAACCTATTGCAAGGACTTTCCTCTCGCAGAAACCTACAGTCCACCGACTTGCCTTTACAAAAACCTATTCTATCGATTTACCTCTCCAGAAACCTATTTCTTCGACTTTCATTTTGCAGAAACCTATTTAGTTGATCGACTTAACCGTACAAAAACCTGTTTTGTCGATTTTCCTCGCCCAGAAACCTTTCCATCTACTTTCCTCTTGCAAAAACCTAGTTCATTGTCATTGCTCTTGCTGAAACCTCTTCCATGGGCTCACCTCTTACACAAACCTTTTCTATCTGTTCAGTTCCAGCAGAAACCTTTTGGAAAACCGCGAGCTGAGAGCAATTGCGAACGAAGTCTGAGAGCCGAGGGACCTCTAATAGGAGCCGCCGCAGCCGTTGCCGTGCGCAGGTCACCGGCTCGTAACGGTCGGAGAGTTTCGCTCGTTTGAGCTTGTGCTCATTTCTGGTCTCGTGCGGAGGGGGGGATCGCCGCGCTCGGCTCTTCTCACGACCGCCGCTCGTCGCACGTAGTAAATGTAAATCGAAGTGTGCGCCGCAGCTGGTGCAGGTGCCGTGCGCCGCAGCGCGCGGTGCGTGCACGTATTGTGGTGATGGGAATTCTGATGTGGCAGATGGGTTTAGCGTATGGCGGCTTTGCACATATTATTGTGGAAATGAAAATTCTGGCGTGGCAGATGGAGTTAGTCTGTGGCGGCTTTGCACACACACACACACTTAGTTTGTGATAATTAACATTTCTAAGTGACAAATGGGCCTAGTGTGGTCGCGATTCTCCACATATTCTGTGATAATGGGAATTTTGCAGTGGCAGATCGACTTAGTGTCTCGCATTTATTTTATGATAGGCTAATTGAAATTTTGATGCAGCAGATGGGCCTACACTGCGTCGCAACGTTGCACGTATTTTGTAATAATGGGAACTTTCATGCAGAAGATGCACTCACTTTGTCTTGTGCGTCACAAAGTAGGCAGCACATATAGGCAGTTAATCGCAACAGGAACAGCTGCTTTACTCAGGTGTATCTCAGCGTTGTCCTCATTTTTATTAGTGGGAACTTCATGGGCCTCGTCTTAAGACTGTACCTCAATTTATCATACTTGCAATCACTTAGTGCTCAGTTAAATAGTTACCGGTGCATAGTGCACTGTAAGCGTTCCATAGTGCACCGTAAGCGTCGCATAGTGCACCGTGAGCGGCGCATAGTGCTCCATGAGCGTCCCATATGGTGCACCGTGAGCGTCTCATAGTGCACCGTGAGCGTCCCATAGTGCACCGTGAGCGGCGCATAGTGCACCATGAGCGTCCCATAGTGCACCGTGAGCGTCGAATATAGTGGTGCACCGTGAGCGTCCCATAGTGCACCGTAAGCGTCGCATAGTGCACCGTGAGTGGCGCATAGTGGACCATGAGCGTCCCATAGTGCACCGTGAGCGTCGAATATAGTGGTGCACCGTGAGCGTCCCATAGTGCACCGTAAGCGTCGAATATAGTGATGCACCGTGAGCGTCCCATAGTGCACCGTGAGCGTGGAATATAGTGGTGCACCGTGAGCGTCCCATAGTGCACCGTGAGCGTCGAATATAGTGGTGCACCGTGAGCGTCCCATAGTGCACCGTAAGCGTCGAATATAGT
>LQNS02000228.1:6111573-6127409 GCA_001587735.2 Parhyale hawaiensis
ATCGTGAGCGTCCCATAGTGCACCGTAAGCGTCGAATATAGTGGTGAACCGTGAGCGTCCCATAGTGCACCGTAAGCGTCGAATATAGTGGTGAACCGTGAGCGTCCCATAGTGCACCGTAAGCGTCGAATATAGTGGTGCACCGTGAGCGTCCCATAGTAGTACACCGTTTGCGTCGAATATCGTGGTGAACCGTAAGCGTCCCATAGTGCACCGTGAGCGTCCCATAGTGCATCGTGAGCGTCCCATAGTGCACCGTGAGCGTCCCATAGGGCACCGTGAGCGTCCCATAGTGCACCGTAAGCGTCAAATATAGTGGTGCACCGTGAGCGTCCCATAGTGCACCGTAAGCGTCGAATATAGTGGTGCACCGTGAGAGTCCCATAGTGCACCGTGAGCGTCCCATAGTGCACCGTGAGCGTCCCATAGTGCACCGTGAGCGTCTCATAGTGCACCGTGAGCGTCCCATAGTGCACCGTGAGCGTCCCATAGTGCACCGTGAGCGTCCCATAGTGCACCGTGAGCGTCCCATAGTGCTCCGTGAGCGTCCCATAGTGCACCGTGAGCGTCCCATAGTGCACCGTGAGCGTCCCATAGTGCACCGTGAGCGTCCCATAGTGCACCGTGAGCGTCCCATAGTGCACCGTGAGCGTCCCATAGTGCACCGTGAGCCTGGCAAGGCTTTTTCAACAGCTGTTCCTTCCTCACATAATATTTGGCCGCCCCAAAGCTGTTTTACGTATATGGCTTCTGGGGCAATCAGGAATTCAGGGCTAGTAAGTCACGACGTCAAACGTATTAAATGTTAATTGACTGCACAGCTGGGGGAGCTCCCGAGTGTACCTCGACACAAGGCCCATCAAGGTCTTGCAGCAGTCGCAGTCAGACTATCTCGTATTGTCGCCACTCCGTACCATTTCGTCGGATATTTATGTTCTTGTATGGTTGCATTAACCACTTTTAGGGCCTTAAGATGGTAGATCAGATGCAGTATGAAGTATTGCTACGTGCGGTGGTTTCTGTCTAGCATATCGATCTATAGCTCAGGTAAAGGAGAGAATGAATACAGTGGATGAAGCGCCGAGTGCTCTTTTGCGTGCGTGGATTTGTAATGCATGAATTCTTTTTCTTCGCAGACAGACTGAAGTGGTTGCCTTGACACAAGCACTGACTAGTCTCACTTGTAACAGCCTTTAGGTGATATTGCAATTGCTCAGTCAAATCAAAAGAATTCCCATGCATCGATGGAAGCGCAGAGTGATCTGATTCTTAAATTAGTAAAATTACTTATTTTCATGATTACTTTCTTAGCTACCTTTTCGCAGCCATAACTCTAAAACGTTATCTGCAATGAATGCCGCGGTAGTAGGTTCGATTCCCATGCTAATTAACGGCACGGATTTGCCCTGGAGGTGTCTGCAGCATTAGCAAGCTTGCCCTGGCTACGTAGAACCTTCCCTGTTGTTTACAGTGTGAGAGCATCTACATTCTAGCCAAAGGAACTCATGATACTAGTGTCCCTGCTGCAGCTCACAGCTCCTAGTTTTTCATAATCTCCTCGACAAGAGTTCAAGAGGCACTAGATCTCGAACAGAACCTGCTCGCTGGGCGCGCACGGTAGCCGGACACACGAGCACTGCCGTACACTGTCGCCAATACAGCTTAACATTTGCTTGGTTTCAGTAGATTGTGATAAGCCCTGCTAGTGTATCCGCTGCATGAGAGATAATAAATGAATAATCTCAGTAGCCCGTGATTTATAAGGAATACAGGGAAACAACACGCTCCCTGTTAGTGTAATTCTAGCGAAGTACTCATTTCATACATGGTAATAAATGATTAGTTATAATATCCTTGTTTCGCAGATAGACTGAGGTGATGACCAGCGGTCGCAGCGTGGAGGGGGGAGACCCTCGAACCCCCATGGCGTGGCAACACCGGGATCTCAACTACCACCAGTCCGGGTTCCAGGACAGATATGGGCCAGGTGAGCCCAGCATCTAGTGATGAATTGACCTATCATCGATCACGTTCAGCCACTTTGAAAACAGTGCATTTCTGCACAAATTGGTCTTAAAGCTAACGATCAAAATCTAACGGTCAGATATGGGTCACGTTGTTCTTTTGTAACTGTGTTATTTCGGGGCCTAACCCTTAGGTAATATCGGAGGCCGTACCCTAGCACAACTGTAGGCATCGCATCCTTACATAAGGTTGGGGATCGTACCCATATACACGTTTGGGAACTGTACCCTTAGAACATTTTGGCGTCGTGTTCCTAAGCAATTTTGATGACCGTATTCTTACGCAATTTTTGGGGCTGTATCCTTACACAATTATATTGGGGGCTGTATCCTTACACAATTATATTGGGGGCCGTATCTTTACACAATTTAGAGGGCCTTGTACACCTTTGGGGGCTGTATCTTTGCACAATTTTTGGGGCCGTATTCTTACACAATTTTATGGGCCGTATCCTGAAACAATTTTGGAGGCCTTATCTTAACACTTAGGGGGCGGTATCCATGGTCAATTTGGGAGGCCGTAGTCAACACAATTTTGGAAGCCGTATTACTATACAATTTTGGGGCTATATCCTTACATAATTTTGGGGCCGTATCATGACACAATTTTGGGAGAGCCGTAGGCTATCCTTATAAAATTTTTTGGGGTGGTATCCTGATACAATTTTGAGACCATATCATTACACAAGTTTGGAGACAGTACACTGACATAATTTTGAGGCCCGTATCCCCACACAAGTTTAGGGGCAGTAACCTTGCACCGTGTCAGGGACCGTACCCTCACAAAATTATTGGCTTACCCATGAGCTAAAATCACAACGCAGCTTCGGAATGGTAGAACAGCTTCAGTGCTAGGCCAGAGAGAGCTTATTTTCAGGTTATTCGTAGGTCTTATTAATTGGAGAAATATACTTTATGAAACGTTTAAAGTTGTTGTTCTATTTACTGCAACTCTAGTAGAGATTGTAAGCATAAATCGTGTTAATAGTGAGCTTGATAAATTTGGTACTTGACTGATGTAATATCTTGGAATATATTACTTTTTTCAACACAACCCTAACTTAAAAGCATAATTCGTCCTGAAAGTAAGACTTGACAGTTGCAGGATAGACACGACGATTCCAATTCTTGCTCCATTATTGCACGACTGATGAAAATACGTAAGAGGAGACCGTTCCGCTTAACCTGTTTGACAGGCGCGCCCTTGGCGTTGCGTAACGTTCCAGAACTACTGACTCTGTTGCAGCAAAATTAACCTAAATTATGATCAGAAATTGTATATATTAAGTATAACTCTTGACAATTACCTGTTTCTATCTCAGGTGCGGACGGCGGGCACCGCATGGACAAAAGTTGGATGGCTCGGAGGGACGGGCCTCAGAACGCATATGGCGTTCAGTCCCATGCTCACTACCCCGCCAGGGACTACGTTCCCTCCAGAGGGGAGTACGCAGCCAAAGACTATCCTCCTTCCCGGGATTCCTCCCCAGCTGATCATTTCGCCCCCCACCACCATTCCAGCCGTATCCCTCACGACTCCCGCCACTCGGGCACCGCTACCTCTACCATATCTACCTCGTCTACCGAACAGGACAGTGACCAGCCTCCTCACCCTCACGTCGATATGCAAGTACCTCCGGGATATGCCCAACCAAACCCCTACCTTCACGGCTATACTTTCTCACCCGGGCAAGTTCCTCAGTTCGGGACAATAAAATCCGCTAAATCGGTCCCGACCCTTCTGGCCCCCACTTATGACGGAGAACCTTGCCCGGTGCACCACGGGTATATGCCCCCAATGCCGCCGGGTCCTCCCATGTCCATGCCACCGATGGTACATCCTGGCTTCGCAACTCTTGGTCACCAGAAGAGAGCGGCATCCGTGTATGACATGCGGGTCATGTCTCCTCCACCACCTCCTACCATCTACGGGGCGCTTCCTATGCCCCCCGTACCTGCAGCGCCTCCCCCAGACGCTCGTAGTCTCGTAGGNCAATGGTACATCCTGGTTTCGCAACTCTTGGTCACCAGAAGAGAGCGGCATCCGTGTATGACATGCGGGTCATGTCTCCTCCACCACCTCCTACCATCTACGGGGCGCTTCCTATGCCCCCCGTACCTGCAGCGCCTCCCCCAGACGCCCGTAGTCTCGTAGGTTCAACCATGATGGGGTCCACTACGGCCCGTGCCGCTCTCGGCATCCCCTCGAGGCTACTTCCCCCCATGGCCCGTCCCCGGCCTTTGGTAATCGGTGAGGGCGGTACTCCTGAGGTTCTACCCGTCAGGGGCGACAGCGAAAAAGAAACATTCGCCAAAACACTGGACAAGAAAAAGCTCGGTTATCCATTTGCATCTCAGGAAAAAGGAACGGAGGGCCGTCCGTTCTGCTGTCGAGGAGGCATGTGTGTTACGTGGATAATCCTGGGAGTGATTGTAGTTGGGATTCTCTTGACTCTTATGCTCCTCTTTATTCTATAAGATAATACGTTTTGTACCTCAACAGTAACTCATACTCTATTTCAAATATAAGCAAATAGCTACTTGCTTCAATGATTTCAATTTTCACTCCGGTTTGTGACGTTCTTTGTCGGATCGATTTTTTTTTTTTTCACAACCATTAACTCCGTAGCAGAAATCTGCAATGATAATATTGATTTCAAAATGTTGCTACTTTCACGCGGAAACTAATGACATCTGCCGATGACGTTTGTCTGATACCCTGCATTCTCCAGTAGATTCTAGGAAGGAATTTATTGCTAATTCAACGTAGAAAAAATTTGGAGCACAAAGAGCTACAAAGGATGACTTCCAGCGCCACGTGAAATTAGAGGTGTGCTGATAGGCGTGTTTGGGTCGTCCACTTCCAGTGATAGAAGCCAGTCCGAGTTTGCTTTGAGCTTGATCGTGTTCATGCGTAAACGACAAACCGGTTATGCCTGAGAAAGTCGGAAACTCAATTATGTGAGAAACTTGACTGAAAGTGGCAAAATTCTTTTCGAATAAAGCAAGTCGGATGACCTCTCAATTGAAGTTGGCGAACTGAAGACATCCCAATTTCTTTACTCACGGAAGCTACCCCAGACCCGTTTCATTGACCGGCACCTGTTTCGGTGGCATACTATGTTATCTTCAGTGAGGCCTGGTCTATTTCTTTGGTTGGTGCAAACTCATATGCTTTGTTTTCATATGAAGTGATGGTTTAGACGTGTATGATTTGTCTGCAAAACTGGAAAAGAGCTAATTTACATATTACAAGAGGGTGGATGGAGAGCAAGGGATTTTTTTCGCCATATGCACCATTTGGAGCACCACTCTCAGTTAAAAATAATATATACATACATACCTACCTAATATTATCTTTGTAATTGTATTCAGAGCTAAATCTTGTGGCTCAAAGAGGGTCCTTAGTTGATACAAAATATTACGCTTGTATTCTTCTCCTCATTACTTCTACTCCAATCTGAACTTGACGTCCCAAATGTTCTATTTGGAAAAACTAAGTTCATCAGCGCCACTTCTCTTCATAGCTACGACCTTGCGCACCATTAGCTTTCGTTTCAATTGAATGGCATTGAATGATCCTCTTCTGGCAGGTATTCACCCGTTTACGACGCATTTCATCTTCACTGTCCAATGAATGAGTTACTCGTGCTTCTCGGGGTACACGAACTCGGAATATGACACAATAGGTAGCTAACAAAACTTTAGGAGATATTACTGTAGTCGGATAAAGCTGCAAAAAAAATGGATAAAGGGGTTGTAAATTCATATTACCGGCCCTTGTAGCGAGTCAAATGCAATTGTTATCCAGGCAGTAGTGTTCGATGTGTGTCCGCTCCCTGCGTCCCGGGGGATTTGTCTGTTCGGGAAATATATATTGTCGTTTGACGTTATGCTGTTGTGGGCTGTTGTTTCTGCGAAGACTTGAATGTACTCATCCACCATTACACGAAAAATATTTTCTATTTAACAGGAGTTATGTCGCAACTGCACTCTGTTAATCGCATTGTCGCTGTACGTTTCATTTTCAGGCAGGGGATGTTTAGCACTCGTTAATGTTTATTGTTATTACCAGACCCTGGCTGATAATTATAGGCGATTATTTCATATTTACAGGGGTGAAATCCAGTAATATAGGATAATTACCCATAATAATCTGATTGAGATAACGAGCGATGCCATAAATAGAACGCCTGTAGCCATAAACTACAGCAAGCAAAATACATGAAGCGCTAATATAGTCTAACATGTGACTGCACGTCTGGCCCATAGTACCTACGTAAGGGCCCAAGTGCGCCTATGTACTGTTATGATGTGTATTATATGCATCATTTGATATGCCCGCTTCGATCGAGACAGTGTGCTCTGATTAGACTTAACTTGTGCGAAACTTCAAGATTGAGCAGGAATAAGGGCTTCGCTTGGGGCCGAAATTAAGCCTGCTAGGCTGGACTGGTGCGGAATTTCACACCGAAGCTTGGGTTTTGCGACTTTGCATTCGTGCTTCAAGTGTCGGAAGCAATCCGATAATTTCAGCCGGCTGAAAATTCCATTTTACGGTGCAAGGTTAAGTTTCTGGAAGTCTCGAAGGTAACCAGTTTGGTGTTACCGCTTGGAACTCGAATCAGTGGGTCGAAGCTAGCGTACTAGTTTGAAGTTTAGGACAAGTCCAGTCCAGTGGGGTCAGCTCCGATCGGATCACATGACTAAATCGTACACGTAATGCTACTTCTAGGGTGCCTCACGCTCAATCGGTTTCTGATTAGCGCCTGAAACCAGAGCCGAAGTCGCGAAGCGAACCCACAGGACTGAAGTACGGATAAGCTTAGATTAAATTTAACGATCTCGATTCAAGTGAGCGAACTGAAATAATGTTAAAGGTAAAGTCAACTTAGACCACACCCTCACCTGGGAAATCCACATGCACTGGTTTGTGCTGCGGGTATAGGCCCACTGGTGGTCAGATGAGAAAGTGTAGTTGCAGTCAATCTCGGGTCACCAAGAACTTTGGCGCCAATTTGACGGAAGGAACAAATGACCCGAGATCCCCACCCCCCTCATCTCTAAGGAAGGCAGTTCCGCCACGGCGCCGTGCATGCACACACAACTGCCGAGTCAACACACCAAGATCTGCGAAGATCTCGCGTGCCTGGCTGGGCATCGAACCTGCGAGCGATACAAGGTGTTGGAGCTGAGAACGGAAGCATGCTGCTCCCGTGGCGAGGAAACAAATTTGAAAAATTTCACCGGAAAAAATTACAGTTTACGAATATTTGATGCAATTTCATATATTTTGAAATGTACTCTTTTAATGTACTTCTAATTTCCATGACCTTAGTTAATGAATTTAATGTTTTTCCTAGCACTAAAAGAAAATTAAACAAATTGTCGTGTAGCTCACCGTAATCGTCTTTTGGCATTAACACTCACATTTATATAGTAAGCTCTGGTATGTAGACATTATTCAAGCGATGTTAAGTGTAAGTTTAAGTCTGTAACAACAATACAATGTACATAGTGTGCGAAGTTCTGACGTAGCTACGTGTCCATATGTGGCAGCGTGTTTTTAGCCTAAACTAAATATATGCAATATTTTTATAACTTAATGAAACTAGTTTTAGAAATAAATGCCTCTGGCAGGTACGGTACTCTATTTAACGGGCATAAATACTGTACCATCTACGTACTCCTGCTATCTATAAGCCTTCACTTAATTTGCTGCATAAATGTTTTGCGGTGTGTACGTGCTCTCCTACGTCCCATAAAACTTACTTTGCCTTATATATACGTTCTCTGGCGTTGCTTAAATATTGTCTTGCGTATGTTTCGTAAACGTTTTTTTGCTTGTCGTAAGCACTTTTTTGCGCTACGTAAATGTTCTCTGGCGTTTGGTAGACGTTCTCCGCGCTCTGCAAATGTTCTCTTGCTCTTTGGAAACCTTCCTTCGCTTTCGTAAACGTTCTCTTGACTTTCTTATCACTTACATCACGCTGTGTAAATGTTCTCTTGGCCTTCGAAAATGCTGTATTGCCTTTTTTTAACGCTGTTCACCAGAGGTAAAACGTTTGCTGCGCAGTATTGCAGCACGATAATGAAATCTCAGACCTCGCAAACGTGAACACTGAACACCATACCTAAGATTCCAGTGGTGAATGTATTCAGTTTCTAATATCTTTGCAAATCTAAACAAGCTGTATCTACCTAGCTTGCCTAAAGGAGCTTTTTGATTATAACTGCCTAGTACTAGAGGAGTAATGTCATATTATGTCAATGCGATCCCCAGCTGTCGTCAAGGCGATAGAGATGAACGGCGGCTTCTACTTGCCACACCAGACGTGTCTCCGATTGGCCCTGTAAAACCGAGCTAAGCTAAACGTTTTGGGTGTTTCTTGTCCGGGACATCAAACAGGAACCTTGACTTTGCCGTTTTGAGTTGAGCTGCAGGTGTTAGTGGCAACGCGTCTGCGCTTGAGATGACTGGAAGCACCACTTTACGGAGATAAGATCGAGTGTACCGCAGTCTCAAGGCTAATCGATTTGAGGTTAACGCCTAAATCTCGATTTAAGAGGATGATGCCAACGCACCAGTCTAAAGTTACGGGCTAGTAAAAGCTAGCAAACTTAGCTTAGTTCGGCTTTTCCCGGCGAAGCGACGACACCGTTAATCATAATCGAGTTTAGAATATTCCTGAGTGTCAGAAGAGCAGAATCCGACATGACAACACTTTAATTCGCTGTTTGGATTTTGATTTGGTATGATGGGCAGTGATAACTCGAATAACTGTCAAAATAATTTGGGAACGATGTTCGGGTATGACCTGCAATCGACACTGATCGATATTTACATATGCACATAAAGATTTAAATATTCCCACTCAAGCTTCCCATGGTCTTTCTGTTCGAAACGTGCACTTGCGGATAATCTGAAACTAGATTAGGATTCAGTATTGCAAATTCATGCCGCCTTTAGGCTACAGGTTTGTACTATACAAGAAGCAGGCTGCCGCTTTCCTTGCTTTGCTCAGGTGCAGATTTTTTTTTTTTTGTAAAACTAGCTTAGTTTATCAATGTGCGTATATTCATTAATATTTTAGCTTATGTATGATACACGGCGTTCTTTGTTCGAAAGAATTTAATAAATAACTTTGGAAATAAAGTATATCACGGTTCATTACACCTCTCTCAACTTATTCATTTCTTGTCAGCCATTGTTCCTTATTTCTTTGCTAGCCAAAGACGAATTTCGGATTATATAGCAATTTAGATAAACTTGTCCCCGGCTGCTAGCGTCTTGAGAAGTTGTTTGACTTCCAATAATTTTTTTTTTTTTTTTTCATAAAGCGCATCCAAGCAACACGAATTGAATAAGTGATTACATGAACGGCGACGATGATTAATTTGAAATGTAGAGTTCATTAGATTAATATTCTTGTTTATTTTGGAAAATGGAATACTTTTTTAATTCACTCTCGAGGCGAAAGCCCACAGAACCGGAATTGGAGTCTCAAAGCTGGGGAAAAACGTAGATTGGTATCACAGAACAGTTAGCTGAGGTCTTCCCTAAGGGGCTTCAGAATATGTGGGAAAAAATATAGCTACTGCAAAATGTATAGAGCTGGTCACTTGACACCTAGGCTAATCGGCCTATTGGTCGTGACGTCATCAGCCTATTTGTCTTACCATCAGCAATAGACTGGTTAGAGTGATTTTTTGCTTACTGTCTCAAGGTCAGACATGCCATTCCCAAACGAAAATTTGTTGCACGGCACAGTGCGAGCATTTCTGTCATATATAGTCCACTGCGAGGATTCTGACCTAACCAGCCCTGGTTACAGTCAGAGGTCAACGTTACTACCTACATCCCTAGCAAATTTGAAGCAAAGTAAAGGTAAAGTCAACTTAGACCACACCCTCACCTGGGAAAACCACATGCACTGGTTTGTGCCGCGGGTATAGGCCCACTGGCCCCAGATGAGTAAGTGTAGTCGCAGTCGCCCTCAGGTCACCAAGAACTATGGCACCAATTTAACGGAAGGAACAAATGACCCGAGACCCCCACCCCTTCATCTCTGAGGACAGCAGTTCCACCAGGGTGCCGTGCATGCACACACAACTGCCGAGTCAGCACACCAAGATCTACAAAGAGCTCGTGCCAGGCCGGGTATCGAACCGACGAGCGATACTAGGTGTTAGAGCTGAGAACGGAAGCATGCTGCTACCGTGGTGGCAGCCGCAGCATCGCGCACAAGCTGAATTAAAATTTTAGCTGTAAAGTCTTCCGTCTCAAATGCCATAGCTCTGACATTCTCTGCCCCCACTGCAGTCGTGCACTCCCCTGGACCTCTACGGGCATTACTCTACAGCACGAACCAGTGCCTGTAGGTTTCCTTTTTAGTGTGTGCAGTGTGCTATCACGACGACTTGGCTTTTTCTGGCACTTAGGTCATCGGCATATTTACTACATCGCTACCAGCCGCTTTGTTTGACTTCATCAGCCTTTTAGTTGTGACGTCATCGGCAATTGGTTATAATGCCGACAGCCTATTCATTATAGTATCAACTGCCCAGCAATTATGAATGCTTCAGCTTTTTGGTTATGAAGCTTACGGCTAATTGGTTGTGACTTGTGACGTCATCAGATTGAGTTTTGTATCAGCCTCTTGGTTGGGATGTAAATATTCAAGTCTGTAGCTGCAAGTAAACTAACGGTTAATTTACTCTGGTTGTGGTAATTGACGCGCAACGTTGCTTTTCTTTCATTTGTCGTATTTGACAGAGGCGCCGGAACGGTAAGAGCACTTGCCCCCTCTGCCCTGTCAGTAGGAGCAGGAGGAGGCAGGCTGTGTATTTTTTCTAAAAGAAATGCATTTATGATCTGCTACCTATATCTAAAAATGCAAAAGGGAATACAGTGAATTTTAACAAATTATGATAAGATCCCTATGGCTGCATTCGACCACGGGTCATCAAAACCTATGGCGCCATCGACGAAAGGTTCAATAACCCGCCCTCCATATTTGGATAAGGTTAGTGCTCCAACAGTAGCTGTGCCTACTCAGCAACTGCCGACCAAGCGGCACAAAGAACGCTTACTTGGTATGGTACCGATCCCGAGACCCGGTCATCCTAAACACCGATCTCGGCCAAAATCTACTGAATTCCACTTAAAATAATTTTTTTTTTTTTCACATTCAGGGGTTTGTGATTTATTTATTTAGAAGCAATCTATAATTTTAATGTTATTGATTTGTTCGATTTTTTACTTTTTTCATATTTTCCAAATGTATTTATATTGCAATAATTTTTCGTAGTTCTGCTCCAGTGTGCTAGAGATAATACTTATAAAACAAGCGTTTTCGTACTTTCCTCATGCTTAAAAATCTTAACACACAGTGTGAAATCACAAACTAAGGCAATTGCAAAAAATCAAGCAGCTACGAAATCTGGTGTAGTAAATGTTGGAGTAATAATTAGCTATCGGCCACGCAATTTCTGAGAAAATAATAATAAAATAGCTGTAAGCTTGGAGATACCTGCATGTATATTTTTTACTGAGTTAAGTCAATGATTTTTTTTCAGTTGTCTAACCAATTTTTTTTCCAAAAGTTGTGCACGAGTTCAACTTGCTTTATTGGGTGTAAATGCAAAGGTAAAGCAAACCTAACTAGAGCACTCTGAGAGCGCATACCTGCGCCAAGCAAGCAACGGTAACGAAAAATTCAAATTGGTGCCGAGACCATGATTTTCTTTATATCAACACCAAAATCTAATGATTTGTGCCTTTTGATAGTATAAAAAAAAAACCTTCTGTAATGTTCTTGAAGACCCATACAAAAATTTTTGAGTTATGCTGCTAGCAAACATTATGACAAACATAAATCAAACACACAAACGAAACAACTGATCTACGTCAAAATTTAGTCATTTATGTCTTCTAACATTACTAACAACTCCTGTAAATTTAATAAAGATCCATTTAAAGTTTCTGAGTTATTGTGCTAACAAGCACAAATCAAACACAGTAATTAACGCAGGAATTAACAAACAGATCATCACGAAATTTTGTCATTAGCTCTTCTTAATAAACCTAACAACTCACGTAAATTTCATGGAAATCGGTCCATAACTTCGTGAGTTATGGTATTGACGAAAGTGAGGCAGACAAACGAACAAACGGATGATCGGATCTTTACCAAAAGTTACTCATCTCTTCCTCCTAACATGCTTTACAATCCCTGTAAGTTTCATCCAAATCCGTTGAAAAACTTATTAAGTTATCTTGATGACAAACAGACGGAAAGAATAACAGACAGACAACCCTGAAGAAAACATAACCCCCTTGGCGGAGGTAATTAAACATAAAATTCACAGCATCTCACTTTACAGATGCGAAGACTACACTAAAAGGTAATTACTAATGACACATAAATAGAACTTATAGCTACATCTAACCATTTTCTAGACTGAAACAATTAGTAACATATTCTGCAGATGGCAGAGGCATCGGTAAAGGGCTAGTGCGCGAAATTTGGTAGCCTACACATTACATACTAGCTACAGAGTTGAGTAACTAATACCTATCTATCTATTGTGTTACCTTAACTATAGGGAATGGTACGGTATCATCCAAATATTGACTTAAAAGCTGTTCTTATTTTCCACCTCCCTATAATGAGTTTAAAAGCAGAAAATTATTTCTTTCTCTTTATTCCGAACAGTATTAGAAGATTTAGCAGACAAATCAGTTTTAATTGCTAAAATGGAGCAGAAGACTAGCGCATTTCAGCTTCTCTTATTCGTTTATCCGTTATTGGATGAGATACAAATTGCACGTGAGACATTACATGAGAAATCGTGTAAAAACTATACAATAGCTTATGTTGAATTTACGAAGAACTAAAAATACACACGGTACAAAACTGCTCAATATAGATGAAAAACACCGTTTATTATCTTTTCAGTTCAAGATCATTTCAGGTATGACGAATTTCACGATCTATGTATGATAAAAGAAACATATCTCAAACCTTAATTTCATATGTTTAATGGAGGTATAATTAAGATTCAAATTACAAGATAAATGTTAGAAAATACAGACTATGCTTTTAGTATTTTTTATCATATACATTTCATATTGCCAGAATCAATCTACCTGGTAAAACTGCAATTAAAACCATAACACTTCACTTTCAACTTGTAGGTATAAGTAAATGGTGGAGTGATAATTAGCTATAAGCTATGCAATTCTTGAAAAAATAATGGGTAACTAACTTTAAGCTTGGAGATAACTCAGTATAATATAAATGGAGGTAGGTAAATTATTTTTTTCNTAGGTATAAGTAAATGGTGGAGTGATAATTAGCTATAAGCTATGCAATTCTTGAAAAAATAATGGGTAACTAACTTTAAGCTTGGAGATAACTCAGTATAATATAAATGGAGGTAGGTAAATTATTTTTTTCAGTTGTCTAACCAAATTTTTCCACGAGTGGGGTAGAAGTTCAAGTTGCTTGATTGGGTAAAAATGAAAAAAAAAGAAAACCTGATAAAACATGAGATTCGTTGCCTCGCACTCTACAGCTGTGAAGACAAAACTACTAATGACTAACGATTGATAAAAAAAGTTTTATATATGTAGATCTAACTAGGTATTTCCTAAACTGAAGCTATTAGTGAAACAGTCTGCAGATAGCAGAGGCGTCAGTGTAAGGGGTGGTGGTAGGCATATGATCATGAAATTGGCACAAAATTTGACGCACATTACATACTTGCTACAGAGTTGAGTACCTAACTTGTAGCTATGTATTGTATTACCTTAGCCTTAGAGGTGTGAATGTATTGAGGTGGGGGTTATTATTTATTTGGATTATAGCTTATGCTCTGCCGTTGCTAAGCAGTTTCCCTTTAGCTTCCGAGTCGGTAGATTTCGGCTGAATTCGGCCAATTTTGATGTATAGGGTGACCCGATTTCGGCAGACTTCGGTAGATTTCGGTGTTTTACCGTCTTTAGGATGACCTATTTGCAATAGCCTTCTCACAAAATGCGACACTAAACCCATTTTTTTTTTTAAATAATTGATTCATGTCACCGAAGGCACTTTTCTGTCAGTTTACGTGATTTTTTTTTTTTTAAGCGCTTCAATTTCACTTCAAAAATGCTTTAGAATGAAGTAGTTCAAAACAGCTCATGCATTGCATCCTGGTTACGAATTTTCACACATTTGGATAGTTATGCGACCCCAGTGCAGTAAATATTGCAAGGTCCAAAAATTGGTACTGCATGTATGATACATTTCTTGGCTTCGAAACTAATTGAAAATTTCTTCAAGAGTGAGCGCAAAAACACAGCTTTGGTTGAACTACCTTCCAGTGAAAATCATAGCTTCTTGCAAAATGAAGCTTCAGCTAATACTGAAAAGCGAAACGTACAGACACATGGATGGACGCGGTCTCAAGCAGAATTATACTATAGGTTCCCCGCAGCATATCCTAGATGACCAAGGATTAGCCTTCAGTATATCTAAGTTTTTCTCTTGAAGCAAAAACTGCTTCGTCAGAAACAGACAGTAATCTATAGAAGAAATAATGGTGTCTACAGCCCCGTGAAACTCATCGCTTCGTTGATCATCTAGTGAATTTAAAGGTCATGAACTGCATAAGAGCAAACAGCTAAGAGAAGCTGCAAATATTTTTATTGTTTCAATTTCAAAACTTGTTTCGAGCAAGAAGTGCATTCAGATAAAGGGACAACCTGGCCTATTTTACGCCTCTTTCATTAAGATGTGGTCACGAGATAAGTACAAGAAGCAGTTTATAATATTAAGATGATAGATGATGTTTACTGTGAGCCGCTTTAATCAGTAATCACACTGCAGAAACTTTTTATTTCCATCGTACTAAATTCTCCATGGAACGTATCAGAAATGGCTATGTTTTAACCATTTCTGGCTAAAATCGTTACCGCCTTAAAAATTGTCTAAGTTCCGGTATCGGTAGTGCAGTAGTTTTCAGCCGATTACGCGTAACGGTAAAGCGGTAACGATTTCGGGTGAAGCGGTATTACCGCTTTACCGCTTCATTAGTCCAGTAACCCACAAATGTTAGGGGTGACCGCCCCCCCCCCCCGAGACCTTCAGTGCTAATAGTTAGGCACGCAAGCCTTGAAGCCTGTTGCTACCGTGGTTTACCGTAAATCTCATGCGTATTCTGTAAAGTAGGGCTAATCTCAATTAAACCGCAATAAAAGCTATTAAAGTCCAATGTAGATCCCTTCCATTAGTGCTCATCTTGCCCCAAGAGTGTCCCTCTTTCATAAACTTACCCCTGTTGTACTCAATTCTTTCCGGCACCCCTACCTGTATATCAGCAAATGAATTACAGAGAAAATTGACAGACTCGTGACTAGTTGAAACATTAAGAGCAAGGCAACGTACGCTACAGTTATAATGGAGAGCTTGTACTGCTACGATGCACATTAGGTGACGTTATAAGGTAGGAAAGAACAGCCTGCCACTGCAACTGGGAAGAGAGCTTGCTTGATAACGAGTGTATACACTTTATAGTCTCTCTGGGCCATTTCTTTATGGGAGGCAATTTTCTGCGAGTTGCAAGTGGCAAAGTGGAGAACATCATTGCAGCTGATGAGGGCTGATGCCAATTGTGGGCTGATGCGCCAGAGACAAGAAAGCCTTGCAGCACCACATCTTTCTATACAACATCGTATGGTACATCATTTCAGTTTTATTACAGGAGTATTGAGTAACCAAATGGAGTATCGCTAGGAGAGCTAGTGTAGTAGTGGTTTCGCGTTTT